>LPNX010284414.1:91718-181317 GCA_001517045.1 Pseudotsuga menziesii | reverse complement strand
TATCACCCATTGCATTATCATTGGAATAATAGGAAAAATAAAGTTGAAGGTTAACAATCTACGATCAACATCCGATGCAGACCATCCTACCCTCGAATCATTATGTAAAAGGATAATAAAAAACCTTGAACCTTTCCATCTTACAAAATGAGCCTTTCCTACTATGGTTGTTGAAGAAGTAGAAATCTCAGGCTTGCTTACTGATGTTGTTCCAATAGCTAACTGCCCAAGTCTATAAAAGTTAAGAGCGAAGGCCAACAAAGGAGGTCAAAGATGATCCTTTCCAAAGAGAAGATTGTAAAATAGTTTAATATACTAATACATTCCAAATGCAATAGTTTAATTATATATTAATATAATTGATTCTTTCACTTTAGAATATTGGCTTCGAAATGTATTCAACATTACATTATTAATGCTAAAAGCAAGTCTTCTCATTGTACATAAGCGCCTTATCTAAGCATAATCAATGTAATAGAACCTTGATGAACCTTGTAAAATTCAATGTTAGTGATTTTGTGTTCCAAAGGATGTTTCCATCGTACTAGAGCAGGTTTGGTGACATATATGCAACCACTTCTGCCACGAATAGCACACGTGTAAAATTATGAAATCGTCAATAGATGTGCAAGGACTTCTGGCATAGTAGTAGAAGTTGATGGTTGGAAATATGAAAGCTATTAAAACAATCATTTAACTGGAAATGTTAGTCAAATTATGCTTCGATGCCTCAAACAACAAGAAAGAGACATCAGTCAGAGTTTGAATCAGTTATTCTAACATTACCGCATTCTAGGATGGTGTCAACCACAAAAAAATGGTGAGATCTTCTGTAAATAATGACTTGCAACACCATTGAAGTTTCAGTGTTTATTTTTAGGGATTGTAAATAAAAACATGTCCAACTTTTTTTAGCATAGTTTGTGTATGAATTAGTTTTTGAGTGCGTGATAAATTGTTGTTTTCTCAAGTAGATAAATATGGAAAGTTATGTAGGTAGATTTATTCTAAAACATTCTTTATTTCAAATTTTACCACATGTTTAATTATTTACTTACGTAGTAAGTTATTAGAAAAATTCAATTTCGTGGGCTATATTTTTTTGTAATTTTGTTGAAAGCCAATGTTTCACCTAGTTTTGTGGTTGGAATCTTGATTTTCAACAAAATTGCAGAAAAATTTAGCCCACTCCCCTCTCGGTTGCCATCAAACACTTTATTCTTCCCTCTTTTAAATTCTCGTTAAGGGAGAGTGCTCTTCGTTTGCATCCCACCCAAGTTACGCCTGGAAATGAAGAATACATAGACATAGCAATACTTTGCCCTCACACACACACACACACACACATATCCACCCAATCCTATTGGGAAAAAATTTGCTTCCATTTTACAAGTTGGTATACAACACAGGTATATATATCTACCCAATCTTATTGGGCAACGGTTTGCTTCCATTTTACAAGTTGGTATACAACACAGGTTTAGATTTCAGAAGGGGGAGGACAATTTTGAATTGGAGATACTCCTTGGTTGTTGATTGAAAATATGGCAGTTAGGCTAAGTATCTATCCAATGCATTCATCCCATATTTACGACATTGGTGAATGGTAATTGAATCTAATATAAAAACTTGTTCGCAATATTATTTGTTTTATAATAGTATTACGATGGTACTTCCAAAATAAGAGGATCAAAGAGACTAAATTGTCGAGTGTAAAGGGATCTTGTGACATGTTAAAATATAATATTTGGAATAAATGAAGAACATAAAAGCGATAAAGCCATAATTTATCATCAGATTTAACCCTTGAAACATCAGAATTTCAAAACAGTATTTCGCTTTCCGCTTTCTGCATGCGGATTGCGAAAACTCTACCTTACGGAAAGCGAAAGGTAAATGGTAAAATTTGTGCAAATATCTGAGTAATGCTCAATATCTATCCAATGCATTCATCCCAAATTTATGAAATTGGTACTGGTGAATGGTAGTTGAATCAAATATAAAAAAATGTGTTCGCAATACAATGTTGTTGTGAAGGATTGCATCTGCTGTTTATTTTACGCATTAATTGGAAATGTTGTTTATTAAATACATGTAAGGGTAGTCTGTATTGTTTTATACTTCACAATCTCAAAAGTCGAAGAGATTGTTCACTCTGTGGATTGGGAAGCAAAGAAGGCAAAAACTGGCACCGATGATCTGCTTCAGCTTTGGACAAAGGTGGTTAATTATGTAAAATTGTAGGTACATAGACCGTTTACTACTATTTTCTTTTCTCTATGTGATAAGAACAAACATACTACTAGCCTGCCAAATTGGTAATGATTACGATGGAAAAAACGATTTCATTTTGTGAGTAATTGTTATAGTTTCTTTCAAAATCCATATTGCAATGCTTATCTATTATTGTAGAAAGTTTAATTCATCTTCTAATCATGTATTTGGAGTTTCATTATGATCTGTTTGTTTTTTTCCAAGCATAAAGTAGTGTGGATTACATCAAGCTTCAAACAATAATTACTAAGAGCATGCAACCACCATACCAGGTGTTTGAGTAACGCTTTTTCATGTGGTCTGAGAAAACCTGCATTTCTGACATTTTTATATAGCATAACTTCTGTCTTTTGCAAAACCTGTGCAAATACAGTTTGTTGAATCTAAATGGTTTTTGCTTCAGCCACTGTAATCTTTGTTTTCTTTCACAAAGATATTTGGTTTCCAATGATTTGGAATAAATGAAGAACATAAAAGCGATAAAGCCATAATTTATCATCATATTTATCCTTGAAACATCAGAATTTCACAACAATATTCCTCTAAGAAAACCAAACTGCGAAAAGCCATAATTTATCAATTTGTCGCAAGAAAAAATAAAACTTAAATAGGCATAATTGATCAATTTGCTACAAGAAAAGATAAAAATTAAAAATTAAAATAGAAGAATAGAAAACTCATCTAATTACTGAGATATATGTAAATGATTGAACAACAGAAATTGAAAGTTTCAATAAGATAATGTCAACCAACATTGATATCGGGTTGTGGGAAAACAAGAAACGATAGATCGGTAGAATGAAACAAGAAAATGGAACTGGATTTGGAATGTTGTTATTTATGATATTCAAGAGTACAAGTATTCATACTCCAGAGATTGCAACGTACAAGCAATCCGTTGATTGTAATTTGTATGAACTAGATTTAGGACGTTGTTAACATATGATATTTAGGAGTACAGGTATTCAGATTCCACAGATTGAAAAGTATAGGCAATCTTTCCTTTGAAGGGATGAATTCATATTTAATATAGCTCGCTAGCCTTCAACGCTCCCTCCGAAAGCAACAACAAAGAAACGCCATAATGGTTAATAAATAAGAGACCATATAACAATTGCAAAGAAACACCATAATGGTTAATGGTTAATATATACGCTAGATAATGCAGATTGTTTCTTGGAATTGCAAAGGTTTGGGGAATTCTTTGAAACCTGAAGCTGTTAAAGATCTTTTGAAAGGAAAAAATCCAGATATCCTCATGCTTCAAGAAACAAAAATTCAAGGGGAAACTCTTCTTGATTTAAGCCGCGTTAAATGGAAACTAAATTCAGGCAAGGCTGTAAGTGCCAGGGGGTCCTCAGGAAGACTTGCCACGGTCTGGTCAGAGGAAATGTTTCAGATGGAAAAAAGAGGAGGTAATATCATTAGAGATCAACTGCTTCCCTTTATTGAGGATTTGATCAAGTTGTGAGATATCATTGACTTTAAACCCAAGAAGGGATTATATACATGGACTAATAATAGAACAGGCACTGCCCACATTTTAACCTGTCTTGACATGTTTTTAGTCCAAAGCTCCTTTTTATTGGACAAGAAATTAGTTTTTTCAAAAATCCTCCCTAAACTTACCTCGGATCACAAACCCATCCTCTTGCAGCTGTATGTGGAAGAAAACTTGGGCCTGATTTCTTTTCGTTTCAGCCCTCAGTGGATTGAGCAGGATGGTTTTTTGGTAGTTGTAGCTAAGGCTTGGTCCACTTCAGTCATTGGGTCACCTAACTATGTTTGGGAGAAGAAATTAAAAGCTACCAAATTAGCCTTGAAAGAGTGGGTTAAATCTTCGTCCAATTCTCCCACTGCTTTGAGAAAAGTGGTTGTGCAATAGTTAGCAGATCTACAACTGGAGTTGGAGAGCAGTGACATAACTACACAAGTTTTGGAAAAGGAGCAAGTAGCCTAATATGTTTCCTTTCGCTCCTTCAAGCACGAAGAATAATATTGGAGGCTTAAGGCTTGAAGCCCATGGTTAAATTCTGGAGATCGTAACACAACTTTCTTTCACCGCCAGTATAGAGCTCGTCTATCTCGAAACCATATTTTAGAGATCACCTCAACATATGGGACTACTTCTAAAGGTTTTGTTCAAATCAAAGAAACTGCTAATATCTACTTCCAACATCTTTACACTGAGGATGGGATTGGAAATGAGGAGTACAGTATTGATGTTCTTTCTCATATGCCTTCTCTGGTCAGTGAGGAGAATAATGTAAATCTAATGAAGCCCTTTACTGAGGAGGAAATCAACAACGTTGTGTGGGCTATGGAAGCTGACAAAGTTCCAAGCCCGGATGGTTTTTCATTCCATTTCTACAAAGTATGTTGGACCATCATTAAGACTAATTTATTTATAATGGTTAAAGCCTTTCAACAAAAGGCCAAAGTGGGAGGAAGTACTAATTCCACCTTTCTTGCTTTAATCCCTAAAGAAGAATCTGGCTTCCTTTGATAGATTCAGGCCTATTTCATTATGCAATGCTTCCTACAAAATTCATCCGAAACTCCTTGCCAACAGAATAAAACCTCTATTAGATAAGATTATCTCTCCTAGTCAAGGCGGTTTCATCAAAGGGAGACACATTTTGGACAATGTGATACTTGTTCAGGAAGCCATGCACTCTAGCTTCAAGAGGAAGGAGCAAGGGATGCTGATTAAACTGGACATGTCTAATGCATTTGATCGAGTGAAACTCTTCTATCTCTATAAATTTTTACTCTCTTTTGGGTTCAACCCAGCTTTTGTTAATTTGATCAAAGCATGTACCAATAAACCTTGGATAGCCCCATAGGTGAATGGGAGACCTGCCTCATATTTTCAAGCAACTAGGGGGAAAAGGAAAGGTTGCCCGCTATCTCCTTTTTTGTACATTATGCTGGCAGATTCATTGAGTAGGAAACTGAATGTTGAAAGAAATGTTGGTTCAATCCTGGGCATCCGATTGACGAAAGGAATAGAACCAATCAACCATGCATTGTTTGTTGATGATTCTCTTCTCCTCGGAGGAGATTCCTTGAGAATTGCAAGGGTTTTCCAGGAGATTCTTCAAATATTTTGCATCATCTTAGGAGCACTGGTCAACAAAATAAAAAGTGTTGTTTGTGGATGGAATACCGATGAACAAACCATTCTTCGAATTGCTCGATTTTTGGGTTTTTTTGGGTTTGTTTCCTGGGATAAAATCATTTATCTCGGTTTACCTTTAAAATTGGGTTTCAAAATATCTCCACTTTGGATAAATGTTATTAACAAGATTAAAGCCAAGATAACAGTATGGGGAGGACATTGGCTTAATCATGCCGGTAAGTTAATTCTCGTCAAATCTGTTATTTGTTCACTTCCTATGTATCAGGCTTCTTTTCTTCTTGCACTAAAGGCAATTATGGAGCAGGTTTCGAAATTGTTCAAAGACTTCCTATGGCAGAGTGGTAAAGGAAACCAGAGGAAATTCCATTTAGTAAGATGGGATATTGTGAAAAGACCATTGCTAGAAGGTGGACCTAATATTCAGATCCAGGTATGGTCAATTTTTCTCTTGGTGGCAAGATTCTTTGGAATCTATACTCCAACAGCTCTCATTGTGTAAGTCAGCTTCTACAGAAAAAATATCTTAATGGTGCTTCATTGAGAAATATTGAGATTGACAGCATTCCTAAAGGTACTCTGCTGTGGAATCTCTGTAGACAATGTTTTGAATTTTTCAAAGACAGTTAATCCGCGTCTCTGGGAATGGCAAAAAGATTATGATCTGGTCTGATAAAATACTGGGCAATCCACCTCTCGAAACCATTCCCGATTTACTTCCTATTCATGAGTGGCTAACGAAACATGGAATGGTCAAGCTTGCTGACATCTCCTATTGGGATATTAAAGGGAATTGGATGGAGTGGGTTTTACCAGCACTCCCAGTCCATTTGCTTCAACAAAAACAATTGTTCCTGGATTCGCTGAAGGGAATGGCCCCTGTAAATATCCATGCAGTCGATCCTTGGAGCTAGGGGAAGACAATATTTTACACCTCGTCTCTTTGTTTTGCAACTTTACGGCCGGTTCATTCCCAAATCCTGAACCAGTCGATCTAGAAGCACGTTTGGGTATCTCACGGGTTGCCTAAGGTTAATTTTTTCACGTGGGTTCTCCTGCAGAGAAGAGTTCTAACAGCTGAAAATTTAGTCAAGCGTGGAATTTTAGGTCCCCATAGGTGCGCTATGTGCCGTGAAGCCTGTGAAAACTCAGATCACTTGTTTGTGGACTGCGTTTTTGCACAGTGGGTTTGGGCGTTAGTGCTTAAGGGTCTTCATGTAATTGTCCCTTCACAGATTTTTGTCATCACTCTTTTCTCCACTTGGAAAACACGGTATCCATGGGTGCTGAACATTAATAGTCTGTGGAATTAGGTATGCCTCTCCATCCCCAAATTTATTTGTTGGAAGTTGTGTCTGGTGAGAATTGATCTGATTTTTAACAATTCTTAGCACTCTCCTTTGTCTGTTGTTTCCAAAGCTAAGGCTCTTTTAATTGAAGCATTGGGAAATTGCTCCTTTGAGGCTGACATCTCTCTTACAATTGAAGAAAGAAATTGGTTGGGATATCTGTTGATACGAGATAGGAACAAGAAGAAAAATTTAGCTTGTCCTATTTATAACCTTGCTTGGAAAATATGAATTTCTGAGTTAGAATTCCAAGTCTGGTGGAGAAAACAAGGAAAAATAACGATCTTCTTTGACGGCACCTCTAAAGGAAACCTAGGAAATTCAGGTGCACGTGGGGTGATCTACTCCCATGATGGATTAGCTAAATATAGTTTTAGTTGGGGATTAGGACATAATACAAATAACCAGGCATAAATTCTTGGGTCGTTCAAAGGATGTCAGATGGCGCAGGTTCATGGAAATATGACTCTTCAAGTTTTCGGTGATTCAAATTTTTTAATAAAGATCCTAAATTCTTAGGACTATTTTAACAATTCGGCTTTCAATAATACTCTTCACCGGCTGCGGGGCTTATTGCATACCTTCTCTTATATTGTTTTTTTCTACATTCTTCGTAGTTTGAATAAGGAAGCAGATGCAAATGCTAATGAGGGGTGCAGTTTGACACAAGGAGTATTCAGAAATAATTCTAAAGTACCTTTGACTATATGTATTCCGTAGTTGGTTTTCCTCTGATTTACGGAAATGTTAAGAGAGATTATAACAGGAATAAGTGAGCTAAGACTCCATGTAATTCTGATTGTTTAGGTTGAGGCCCAATTGATATTCTTAAAAATAATAATAATAATAATAATTTTTTTTAACCATTTCAGTTAAAAAATAATAATGAGCTCGACATCCAATCCAACAAAGGAGTTTTGCTAGACTATGGACAACTCGTCTTCTCGATTGGGGAATTTCAAATTGTTTACCCTCCATGAAGACTTATATGGCAACTTTGCAATTTTTTGGTGTCTGATCCATCTTGCTTTTATGAAATTTAATGGGTAAGTTTCCTTTGGGGCTATAACTCTTCTTCAAAGTGTGAATATCGGTTGTCACTCTATACCGAGGACTGATTTCATTACTTAGGTTTGGAAATTCACTTACCTAGACATATTATAAATATATTTTTGGTTGAATAAATTTCTTAAGAATAGATTATTGGATTGTTCCTTCTATTGTGTTTTAAGTATAATAAATATAGCAATTGGAATCTTGTTGACTATTCCAATTTAGTGTATGGATTTATCCTATCTATTTCAAGGTCAGGCGGAGGAAATACCAGCTTAGTTAGCCTTGTATTGGGTAACTCGAACTAGCAGACTCCGCTACAATTTGTATGGAAGTGAAGTATCTTCAACTAATATGATTTAGTACTATCATGAAAAATATGTTTCCCAGAGGAGGTTATGTATGAAAGCCACCATTTTCCATTCTCATATCATCAATTTACAAATGGATAACAGAACGCCTTCACGTACCAATTTAAAGGGCTATCATAGAATTTTGTTATTAGGTGGAAAAGAGAAGGAATTGCCATCGAATACACAGGTGAACAACCAATGTACAAAACAAGCTCTATTATGGTTAAGTGTTTATGTTTTACAAGTTTATATTTCTTAGCTCCTCTTTCTTTCAGGGTTATTGCAGTAGATTCAGTATAAATTTGAATAGGAGACCATTATGCGAAGAAAGCAATGCCTCTCTCGTAGGATGAACTCTAATGCCGAAAGACCTTTACTTTTGGAATTTTTCACTTGTTGGGTTCACTCAAACTTTAATCAATACAAATTAACCGCCTTGGTAAAAAAAATATAGTTAGAGGACCATGCACTGGTCAAGTGTAGAAATATTGTAAATATGATGTACATGTGCATGATAATAATAAAAGAAATCGAAAGTTGACTGCGTGAAGCAACAAGAGCATGGGGGGAATGATCATCCTACAGTTAGGGAGGAGTGTGTTGAATCCATGAATTTAATAGAGGAGATCTAAGTGTCCTAGAAAGGACTAAAGATACATTAGATGATAGTTTGACTCATATGTCCCAATTATTTAATACTTCCAAAAGGAAGGTAGTTAAGGCAGTTATTGTCTCGGGGAATGAAAGGAATTTGTCTAATTTACCTTGTGGAAGAGACGTGTCAACAAGTCTACCAATCAGGCTTTCATGGGATACGATGCAGTAGTCTGTCATTGAGTTTACCATTCAACCTATCAAGGAGTCTGGAAGTAGCATATTAGTAAGTTTGTCAACCACTTAATTAGTTGGGTGGTCAAGTAACCCAATACTTCCTAGATGTATCTATATCTCACCGTATCCAGAGAGGAGGAAATCATCATTATCCATCCATTAACCAATCTATCATTCTCATCTATGGAGAAAAGTCACCCCTTATATGAGAGGGAGTCGAACCTAAGCTGTGATAGAGTGGGCAGTGAACCTAAGTTATGTTTCATGGTCTTCACTATGAGTCAAGGAGTTAGTTAAAGAGTGAGAATGTTGGGAATTCTTTGGTAAATCCAGTTAATATGATGGTGTTGAAGTATACGTTGTAGCCCGAGCTCAAGCACCCTGAGTTGTGTCGAAGCTCTGAGTGGTTTATCTTGTACCTAGAAGTGTCTAAGTAAGTATTAATAGGATGGTAAGAGAGTTGAAACGTTGTGAATTTCCAATCGTGCACCTAAGATGTTCCATTCCTTGATCTTAAGTCACCTTGAGAATGGTCATGGTGAAAACCGGTCGCAATATAATGGCTTATTGGACAACGACTGAGGTGTTTCCCTTGGATCCATTGGTTATGTGTAGCCAATATTTACAAGCCCTAGGAAACCAGAGCATGTAGGCAAATGATCCAAGGTTTCGGTGATCTTTCTACGCATACACTGGTATAACACCTAGAGGAAGGTGATTCCTAAGGGACCATTGAGCGGTGATTGGGTACCTTCTCAGAATTTCATGGGGTGGGTATTGTGGACCCCAAGCTAGTTGAGTTTGAGTGAGGAATCTATGATTATGGAGGTAACTTGATCTAACTATTTGTCCTATTTTATTTGTTGTGATTCCCAAAGAATGGAAAAGGTATTAAGCACCTAGTGGACTAAGTTCCAATAGCGATTGCACGATCTCTCTTTGAAATGGCGGGGTTTGGGTGGTCTTTCTATGGACATGTTAGAAAACAAGATCACATAGAAATAACAATAAACAAGATGCAAATATTAAACACATAAACACATTATAAGAGAAACAACAATATAACGTGGTTCACCCAAGATGGGATACGTCCACACAAAAATTTCCAGTCTTTTTATTATTATACCGTCCAGCAAAATGAAGGGATACAACCTGCAACAAACCCGTTGCACTTGCTCTTCTCTCTCTTAGAGTATCTCTCACACAATCATAGAGATCGTTTTACTATGCTACAATATAATACACAGTCGTATTACAATGATTTCCCTTTATAGGGTAATTACCATGGAAAAATACCATGGATCAGCTAATACCATGGACCCGTAAATTGTTGGCCAACAAACATCCCAAAAAAATATTTCGAGGGCGTTGGCCCCCAGACCCTCCAGCTAGGCGGGGCGATCCCTATTAGGATTATAACGAGCATTAATAATATATAATAATATTTAATAATGAGAGACAAACACATCAATAAGAAACCACATAGACACAACCATTTACCCTGGAAAACTCCATGCTGGGAAAAACCAACACCAATGCAGATCTTTATTAACCTGCCTAAAATCGATCAACCAGGCCAAGCGAGCTAGCCACCTCTCACCTCCAAGTCAATTTACAATAGATCCTCCTTAGGACTTATAAAGGCTTCATCCCATGCAATACCATGGGACAATACCATGGGATACAACAAACCATGTGCTAGACCTAAACCAACTTTGACTCATTATCGAGTCAAGGTTAACCTTAACAATACCCTCTTTTAATTTGTCTTAGAGTAATCACCAACCCTCCTTAATGTTTTACCGAGGAATCTCACATACACCCCCATATCATCCAGGTATATCTCCTGACTTTACTAGTGAGTTACTAGGGGTATGCATTCCATACTAGGTCTTACAACCATATGCCCATTTACATGCAAATTGATCCATTAAGTTTTTTTTTCATGTGTTTTCATGATGACTACACCGTCATCATCAGTTGCTCATCCTCTCACTTTTCCATGTTCGCTTTCTTACTCGTCCATTTGCTCATTTTATACCATGCTCCTTTTGTACCTCCATCCAACACTATCATTGATGTCCATATAAAAAGAATCCATCTACCGGATTACATGGGTCCTCGGCCGTTGTAACCGCTAGTTCTCTAGGAATTCTCTTCACATACATGGTTCATCAATCTTGGTCCCACAATTGAGATTAAGCCATATTACACTCCTCTTGCAATCGAAGACTCAACCTCTTTGATCCACATCAAGCTAGGCTACAAGTACATGTGCCACCCTCGTACCTACCCAGTGGTTCATTCCACATTTGATGCAACATCCCTTCTCTATGCATAAGAGGGATACCTTGTGCTTCTAGCACCCAAGGAAATTACATTATAACCAGGAACCCAAAAATACTACTAGGGTTTCGTGTACCACCGAACATGCATCCCATAAATATTCAAAAACTAGGTACAACACAATGAGCACAACTATATGCCAAACCATGGCTCTAACACCAATTATTACGATTATAATGAGCATTAATAATATATAATAATGAGAGACAAACACATCAATAAGAAACCATGTAGACATAACCATTTACCTTGGAAAACCCAATGCGAGTAAAAACTAGCACCAATGAAGATCTTCATTAACCTGGCCAAAACCATCCAACCGGGCCATGCGAGCTAGCCACCTCTCAACTCCAGGCCACTTTACAATGGAGCCTCCTCAAGCCTTATAAAGGCTTCATCACATGTTATACCACGGGACAATAACATGGGCTACAACAAACATGAGCTATACCTAAACCCCCACACCCCCCTGCTGGGACAAGCATACAGTAAAATTGGGGTACAAACATGGCTAAACAATAACATCTCTGAATTAGGAAGATCAGGCTCCACAACCATTAAGACACATTGGAATAGCACCTGTGTGGTGTTGTGTGAGGAGAGTATTGTGGAACCCAAACTAATTGATTCTATGAAATATTTATTGTTGGTATTTATTCCCAAAGTGGCATAGAGCACATGTCTAGATAAGAGACTAGTGAAGGCTAGGATCCCTTGTTGGAATAACATGGTTTGACTGGTATTCACTAGAATAGTACTAGTATGGAGTTGCGTGGTGTGGGTATTATGGACCCCAAACTAACGGAGTGTGTGTGTGATGCCTAAAAATTTGCGTTAAGTCATTAGTTAGCATTCCCTCTTTAGTACCTGTGACAGCCTGTTATCGCAACAGAGGTTGGTTTAGCTGTAACCTTATGTCGATTTGACTATGGGAGAGAGTTGTGGTTAGTTCTGATTTCCTTGAGGTAATTATGCCCAACACAGGGTGTCCTACTAGCAGAAAGAGTATAAGCTATATAGAGTTCCTATGGTTGGGTGGAACATTGCTCTTACGGAGTCAATTGCTCGAAAATACTTAATTCAAAATAGGTGTTATGTGATGCTTCATCGTGGTTGTGTATATCCACTGTATTAATAATGACCTGAATTAATGATAAGCTGCATGGTGTATATAATACTGATAAAGGTTAATGGATTACATATAGATTATTGGATGAATAGGAAATCCCCCCATGAATTTTGCACTAGCTTTGCAAGTTAAGTTATCGTAGAGTGGTCACACTACTTGATGATAGGTGCACAGTAGTCAAAGGAATTCATGTATTGAATTACATGGTAGTAATCATGTGTGCATAGTATGGTCATGCGGTAAAGAAATGATAAGCATGGAAGTGTGAGTAGATCAAAGTATTGAGTGCACAACGTGTTCTGCGGTGGAATAAGGGTATGCAATGCAGTCTGTTTTGCAACAAAATGATATAGTTCTATACATAAATGTATTGGTATCAGAGGACGGTATAAGGGAAGAGATCCCTCGTGGTCACAATAGACCAAAAGGGCCGTTGGGGACATGACAAAGTGGTATCTGAGTAGTGGTTTCAATACTAGGCCTCTAAGTGTAGAAATGACCATGTGCATGCTAGCAATAATAATGAGTCATTTTGAGCATAACGGTATTGGGACAACAAGAAGAGTATTCAAGAAGTGATATAGTTGAATGCTAATCATGGATGATGTGCAAGATCACTATGACCACACAAAAGATGAAATTGGAGAGGATGTGTGTGGTGGTGATGAAGAAACATAATCTAATGGGAGGAGGGCACAAATAACACCTCCAGATATGGTTGAAACCATGAGGATTTTCAATGAAAGTTTTTCTAAGGTGCATGAGGAGCAACATCAAATCAATGCTACCATATTGCAAATCTTGGCATACCTTCAATAGAAATCCAATCTCGAATCGAATCAAAACAGTGGAAGTAAGGATGGCAAGAGTGCGAGTAGTCTCTCTAAGGGAAGGCCACAACGCATAGGAAGAAGTGTTCACAGAGGGAGAATGATCATTTCATCATCAGGAACCTCGAGCAATAGATTGAGTAGGTCAGACAACCTGTCAGGCAACTCTGCACATTTGGCATGAAGGTCTAAGAGGAGGATACCTAGTAGAGATAATTCCTATGGATAATTTAAGAAGTTAAAGATGGCTACATTCGACGTAGAATGTAAGTCGATGCAGGAGGCTGAAGCATGGTTTCCTAGAATGAAGAAGTACTTCAAGATTCTTGAGTTTTCTTGGAATGAGAAATATAGGATTGACGTCTTTAATTTGAATGATAGAGCTTGGATTTGGTGGGAGAATCTAGGGAAAGTGAAAGGCCTCAAGGAAATAAGTATTATTTGGAAGAATTTTTAAAAATACTTCAAGCAAAGTATCTTTTTGAAAGATATTATGACAGTAAGAGCAAGGAGTTCCATGAGTTGAAATTGGGTCAGATTACAATGGAATAGTATAGGAACAAATTCCTAGAGTTACTCTGGCATGTGGATTATCTTAGGAATGAGAAGTTAAAGATTCAAAGATTCTTAAGTGGGGTTCCCTAGAACTATAGATACCGAATTTAATTCATGGAGCTCAAGACTTTGGATTACACTATTCTGAAGGTTATGCATTGCTACAAATAGAGCAAGGGAAGATTTGAGGAAAATCAAGTGGGAAGAGGGATTCCTAAGGGAAGGTTTGACCCAAGGAAGAAAAAATTTGATATATACCCTATAAGAATCAACAGAGAAATGTTTGACAAGAACATCCCATGGAATGTAGGCCCCAACATGCTACGCCAGGTGCAATAAGGCCTAGAGAACCAATACAATGTTGGGAATATAGAGAGAATCATATGTTGTATGCTTTCCATCACAAGAAGGATCAACCACGAAGGATCCATAACATTGAAGGAGTCATCACTGTAGAAGAGATGACCAAAGCAGCTCTTAGAATCTATGCAACTTTAGATGATCATCACGTAGACCATCAAGTCATAGTGGTTGAAGTTGGAGGTAAGATTTTTGTGCAGTCTATTTCTAATTTAATAGTCCCAGGATCCAATCATATTTTAATTCGTCCTAAATTTGTTGAAGTTTGCACACATAAGAAAAGTAAGCATGAAAAGCCATGTCTAGTCCAGTTAACCAAAGCAACGAAAAGTAAAGTAAGTGAAATGGTAGAATAATGTCTGTTAACGTTGGGAAATATGTCCAACACATCAAATTTGAAAGTCCTATAGCTAGGGTCGCATTATGTCCTTATTTCCATGGATTGACTAGAAAGGCGCCATTCCAAGCTCGATCGAACTATAATAAGTCTCTTGAATACCTTGCCGATGAGTGCAAGACTCAGACAGTGAAAGGTGTGTTCAAGAAGGTTTCGATAAGGCAATATTCCATGCAGCAAGTAGGCACATACTTTAGGAAGAACTACCAAATCTATGCAGTTCATGTTGTAGGATCAATACAAGATAAAGGTCTAGTGCTACATATTTTCCAACACTACAGGAATATAAGGATGTATTTCCAGAAGAAGTGCCAAGGATACCACCCAAGAGAGATGTTGATTTTATAATTGATCCGGTAAAGTGTCGCCCCAGTGACTAAATCCCCTTATAGAATGAGCACTCTGGAACTAATAGAGTTGAAATTTCAATTGCAAGAGCTAATGGATAGGAAGTATATTAGACAGAACATGTTCCTATGGGGTTCACCAGTGTTGTTCATTAAGAATAAGGACAAAACTCTGCGACTGTGCATTGACTATAGACTGCTCAATAAGGTCATAGTCAAGAACAAGTATTTGTTTTCAAGTATAGTTGATCTCTTTGATTAGAGCAAGGGAGCAAGAGTATTTTCTAGAATTGAATTAAGGTCAAGGTACCA
Organism: Pseudotsuga menziesii; assembly: GCA_001517045.1. Taxonomy (NCBI): domain Eukaryota; kingdom Viridiplantae; phylum Streptophyta; class Pinopsida; order Pinales; family Pinaceae; genus Pseudotsuga; species Pseudotsuga menziesii. The sequence goes on along the minus strand of LPNX010284414.1, from coordinate 166,042 downwards.
TCAAGTCATAATGAAGGAGGAGGATATCCATAAGACAACTTTCAGGACACGGTATGGCCTTTATAAATTCATTGTTGTGCCATTTGGTTTAGCGCTAGATACTTTCCTTTGCCTCATGAATAATGTGTTTAGCCATTACTTGGATAAATATGTCCTAGTATTCCTAGATGGTACCCTTGTCTATTCCAGGAATGAGGAAGAGTACACAAAGCATCTTAGGAAGGTATTGTAGGTACTTAGGGTGCATAAGTTGTATGCCAATCTCAATAAATGTGAATTCTATTAGAATAATATCCAATATTTGGGTCATGTCATCTTCATAGAATGAATTCGGGTAGACCTTGTGAGGCAATAACGAATTGGTCCACACACAAGAATGTCACAGAAATTTGATATTTCATGGTTTTGGCAGGATATTATAAGAGATTCATCAAGGATTTATCCAAATTGGTGCACCCTATTACGTCGTTGCAAATAAAGCATGCAAATTTTGCATGGTCCGATAAATGTACACAAAGCTTCCAGCACCTGAAGGAATTGGTCACTAGTACCCCTATTATGAAGGTAGCAGATCCATAACAATATTTTGTGCTATGTATCGATGCTTGTATTGAAGGGCTCGTAGGAGTACTTATGTAGGAGGGACATGTGATATGTTATGATTCCCAAAAGTTAAAGGATCATGAGAAGAACTATGTGAATGATTTGTATATAGAAACCATAGTGAATGCCTTGAAGATGTGGTGACACTAAATGCTCGGAAAAAAGTTTGAGTTGTGCACTAATCACATGAGCTTGAAATATTTGTTTGATCAGCTGAATTTGAATGCCCAAAAGGTCAGGTGGTTAGAATTCCTGAGAAAATTCAAACTTGAGAACAAGTATGTCAAAGGTAAGGAGAAAAAGGTTGCTAACACACTCAATATGAAGTCTCATATCGCATCCATGAGATTGTGTCGTGCTGACCTCAGAGAACTAATATGACAAGTCATAGACGAAGTTGCGAAATACGCACAAGTGTGCATGGGAATTATGTAAACATAACCATGAAAGAAGTACGATGGATATCAAATGGAAAAACATGGATTATTTTTGTTATAGGGAAGTCTATACATTCCAAACAATGTATAATTAAAGAAGTTGGTAATGGATGGGATTCATCATATGCCATATTCAGGTCACCCAGGATATCAATTTTTTTTTTTTAACCAAAGCCGAAGAAGTTTTATATATATATAAAAGGTTGAGCATAACCATCCTTACACAGTATTGATTCAAAAAAATGCTCTGATGCAAAAGAGTTTACAGAGGCATATAAGCAAACTACAATAAAGAGAGATATTATGACTTTTTTTCCTGAGACTGAGGTTGCCCCTGTAGGGGTACTGGCCAACAAACTGTTTGTTCAGCAGTAAGCAAAAATACATAATGAAAATATATAGATTTCAGCAAGACACAAAATTGCAAAAAATGCCAATAGAGAAAGGCCTGTCACTTTTGAGCTTCGTGGCCAAGGGTTGGCTTGCCAACTGAGGGTTCCTCCATCTGATGATCTCCTGGGGTTTCTTGACAATGGTTGCCTTCCGTCATTTTGGTTAATTTATGAACATCTTCTGTAAGATAGTCTACTTTTTCCATTAACTCATGCAAATCCCTGGTGTTGTCTTCAATTCTCGAAGCATGACAGTCCAATTGGTTTGAGATGTACCTGGCATCGTTAGCAGCATTCCGAGTGCTGTTAATGTTGGTTCCAAACATGTTGAAAACCCATTTCATTCCTCTTTGAATATCTGTAAGTGCCGACTTGATTTCCTGGATATCCTTGGAAGAGGTCATGCTCTCTTTCTCCTGAATATCCAACGAAGGCCACTGAGTTAATTCATAATGACTGAAGGAAAATATACCTGAACCGAGCAATAAATGAGAAGGAAAGGCCTGATCCTATGCTATCCACGATGGTGCAGACACTTCTTTCACTATTTGGTGGTGTGCCTTTCTATCAATTTGTGAGCTGAGTAAGCTTGCAAAGCGAGAAATAAAGACTTCTTCCAGGGGAGTGATGAAAGGAGGGAGCCGCCCATTGACAGCCAAAGATACAAGGGAACATTCCCAGACTTGGATTGCCACTAGACAAGTAAGAAAAATATGTAGAGAAGTTTCACTATGGGAGGAACAAAGGGCACATATTGAAGGTCCCTCAAACCCTCTCTTTCCTAAGTTATCTGTAGTGAGCAATTTGTTCTGTGCTAACAACCAGAAGAATATGTTAACCTTGGGGATACAGTTAGAATTCATAGCGTTTTGATTACCATCATTGCTTTTCAGAGTTTTGAAGCCTTCCTTTACTGTGTAGTTTCCATGAATTCCCCAACCTTTGATGTCTTGATCCTGGATATTTGAGAGAGATCTACCATGCAAGAGAGAGGTAAAGATTTTGAGCTCTTCTCCAAGGTTCTTTGGGGGCTACAAAATTTTCCAATCCTTTCAATTCCCACTATTGTCCTAGGATGAGATATCGAAGAGCCTGTTATAACCCATTTCTTGCATCCAGAGCCTAAGATTGAGAAGATTGGCTTCAGCAATGAGAGTGAGCTCGAGAACCTTGTCATTTTAGATATTGATTTTTTTTCCATTTCCCGGTATCCAGTAACTATTGTCTTTGATTAGACCAATAGAATTTTTGCACAAGTTCCAGATAGACAAACCTTTGCCTTTCCATTCTATTTCTAGGTTGTTTGTTCTTGTAGTTTTAAGGTACTTTTTCTGGAGGACCTCCTTCCACCACTCCTTCCTACCGGATATGAAACGCCAAACCAGCTTGCCACCCATAGCCTGGTTCATCAGCCCAGGGTATCTGATACCTAGCCTTCCTCTATTTTTGTCCTCCAAAACTTTGCTTCAATTTACCAAGTTGAACTTTTTGCTGAGGGTTTTTCCTCCTTGCCAAAGAAATTTTCTAAGCTCTTTGCTAATGTCATTTTGGATGGCCTTGGGAGCTAAGAAAATGGCAAACGAGAAGATAGGATAAGAGGAAACAATGGAATTTATCAGACTTAGCTTGCCTACTAAATTGAGCCATCTTGATCCCCAAGCTTGCAGTTTGTTTTTAATCTTTTGAATAATGGGCTTCCAATACTGCGAGTTACTGGAGCACTTAGTGATGGTAGTACCCAAATACAAGAAAGAGGTCCAATCTACATTCACCTTGATTCCCAGTAACTGAGCAATTTCTCTAAGTATTACTGGAGAGCAGTTCCATCCATAGAGCTAAGATTTAAGGGAATTTAATTTACTTCCAGAAACTTTGAGAAACAGGTCAAAAGAAACTTTGATCCTTCTTGCAATTTGAGTGGAGTTGCTTCCAAGAAAGATGGTATCGTCAATGAACTGGGCGTGTGTTGGAAGGGTTTTAGTAAGTGAGTTGCGCAGCATCGTGGCAGCTACGCAAGCTACCACGGTACCATGCAAGGCTAGATCAACGTGATGGGCAGAAAAATAACTGTTTTGAATATTTAATATGTTATTTGACCAAGTTTTGTCACAATAGGTCATTAGCGGTTACAAGTTAGTTAAAAGTGGACCTTCAATGTAAAGGCGCAAGCCTGTATATAAGACTAGTTTTGCAATTGTGAAAGAGATCATCGAGATTGAGATCAACATTGCCTTGAGCATGATTATCGCATGAGGTCTACTGCAATTTGTCTATGGTTTTGGAGAATTTCCTATTGTATCTGTGATCTATCTGGGTTTTTCCTGATGTATTCAGTCTCCTGTTGTGGAGAAGAATTGTCCATTTTATATCCTTTGCGCATAATTAATATGATATGACAGTTGTTGCATAAATATTGTCTTCTATTCTACTATTTTCCCTACTGCGATCTAATCTATTATGATACTACTGCGATATGGTCTATTATGATGTTGTTGTGGTCTATTCCATTTATGCTATGAGTTATTGATGTTGCTACGATCTGTTCTAATTCTGTCACATTTTCATTGCATTATGAGTTAAGATGTTTCATAAATGATGTTGCTGCGCTAGCGATACTATGACAAATGTATGATGCAATCTGAGGTTATGGGAATGTATTAATGATGACTGCATAGTTCCGAATCTAATAGTTATGTTGTCTCCCTGTCGGGTCCCATATCCTCCCTTCTCACTACCAGAAACTCGGTTCTGACAGCTCTCCCTTGAACATCTTGGGTGAGACTTTGTCCCCTCTGCGGATGTTGCTAGACAGGGTAAAACATGTCTAGACCGGTGCTCAGGGAGATCGCGCTGGTTGGGATTCGACAGAGTGAGAACCCCTGTCGATGAGGCTTTGTTGGTGGGTTTTCACCAACAAATGGTTCCATTGTCGGGATCGAGTTGCAATTAAAAGGAGGATATGTTTTGGCATCCGACTCGACCGGAGATCAAGCGGTGGTTTGATATAAAGTTGTGAGAATTTGCTGAAGCCGAAAATCAAAGTATGAAGCTGTCGACAAGGCATTGGTTGGATAGATATATCCAAAACGGTCCTCACGAATGGTTCTTTTGTGAGTTTCCTGTCCACTTGCATGAGTGGCTGGTGAAGTTCACTTCTAAGAAAATGAAGTTCCAAGGAGGAGAGCCGACATCCTAGACTCTGGAGCTAATCCAAGAATTACAAGAAACATACAATAAGGCATTGCGGGTTGTTGAAGTGTGGTTGGACAATATCTTGGAGGGATACATTACCGAGTTTGCAGTCGACACTAATAAGTCGTTTAGCAAGGCAGAAAGGGATTTCTTCAATGGACCACGAGGAAGATTCTTGCTATCACTGCAGCTGTCAATTAAGAAGTTGATCTGCGAAAAAGGTATTTTGAAGATGGACCAAGAGTAGTGGAACTCTGGTGTGCAGAGGCTATCGACACTGCAACAAAAGGGGGGAGACGCATGGAAAGGTAAGGGGTAGTTGGGCATGATTTATGGTGAGAATGTGAAGGTCACCGAGGAAACAAGTGGTTGTACAAGGAGAGGAGCAAGGTTTCGAGAGAAGAGGCAGAGGATGGGAGAAGGTTCTGCTACGATCTAAGTGCGATGCCGCGAGGAAAAACGACACGAGACGAAGTGACATTTTTGTGATGACGAGGACGACCAGGCCCAGGCTATGCCCGAAAGGAAGACATGATCGAACCCCAGTAGTAACATGTCCACACCTCCACACACTACTCCACCACCAGGAAGAAACATGCATTCTACGTCGACTTGCCCGACATGTCAGTAGCAGTCTAGCAATAGAGTACTAACCGGAGGAAGAAGGCCCAAAATGGCGGGCGACGAAATGAAGCTACCAATATTTCATGGAAACGACACCGATGACCCAGAGTAATACTAGTTCTTATGCGAGGCGATCTGGACCGCCCGATAGACCATAGACGATGATGTTAAGAAAAGCCGGCTGGCAACTATTCTTAGGGGCTGTGCACTGGAATGGTTCATGAGATTCACGCAGGTTCCGTAGGGAGGTACCGCGAAAACATTGGATGAGATCCGTACGGGGTTATTCGAAGAATTCAAGAAGTCGAAGTCTGAGGCTCAGTACATTACCGAATTGAAAGAGATCAAACAGTTCCCCAATGAAACAGTTTGGAAATTTGATTAGCGGTTTAAGACATTGATGGCTCAGGTCAGCTTACATATTAGCGATGTTCAGCACAAGGAATGGTTCATCACTACGCTTGTCCCACATATCAGACAACCACTAATGCAACAAAATATTTCGACACAGAGCGAGGCCCTGGAGACTGCAATGAAATTGGAGGCATCACCAATAGGAGAAACCGCGGTCGGGATGAATTAGATTCAAGCACAGTTGGCCAATCTGATGCTCCAACTGTAAGATATCAAGAAGGCCAAGGAATATCGTGATGATCTTTGGTGCACTCGGTGCCACGCAAATGAACATACCAAGGATACATGTCCGACATTCCAGAATTATTTACTTTTAGGAGCCCCGAACCCGCTAAGCTGTGCTAGTATACCATGGTGTCGCATATGTCAGGTCTATGGGCATCAACATGAGAACTATGAATACATGCAGAAGATGGTTACCATTGCAGAAAATCTGTACTGTATATTTTGTCGGTTAGTAGGACATGATGATAAAAATTGTTGAGCTTATGATTTGCTCCAGGAAAGGACATATGATTCATATTTTGTGAAAGGTGAGGACCCCCGGGCATTGCAAGCGCAGCCATAGATGGCCCAACCAGCAATGCAGGTGCAATATACACCACCACCCCAAATACAGTTTATCCCAGTGCAATTGCAGCAACAGTTTACAGCGCAGCCACAGTTTCCACCTCAACCGCAGCTTGTAGCACAACCATAGTATGCACCACGACCACAGTATAATCAGGCGCCGCTTATTTAGTCTCAACCACAATATGTTCAAGCTACGCACTATGTCTAACAGCAACCAACCTACCGCAACAACAGATGGCCCAGCCACAGTTTCAGCAAGGAGGAGTCCAAGGAGGATTCTGCGGAGGATTCATAGGACGAGGAGGAGGCTTCGGTCGAGGAGGAGGACAAGGTCGTGAATCAATCCATTGTTATACCTGTGGAGTATTCAGGCACTATCAGAGGGAGTGCCATCATGCACAATGTACATACTATGTGGCCAACAAACATAATGTTGAAAACTGCCCTCAGTTGATTGCAAAATGGCAGGCTAGAAACATTCCTCAGTTGCAGAACGTGCAGAGCCAGAATTAGCCTACGTTCCAAGTATAGAACCAACCAATAATGCAGAATTAGATCCCACCGTAGACTCAAACTCAACACCCACCGTAGACTCAGAACCAACTGTTGAATCAGAACCCGTCATTGAACCTGAATCAAGGACCGATGGTTGCAATAATTCAAGCCGAACCGTGGATGAAGGATGTCGACGTTGGGTTTGTCACTCACACCAGTGCAACGACCAGAGAAGATGGACCGCGATAGCAAGTTTGGCTCACTGGAAAGAAAAAAGTAGCATTCGACATTGTGACGGAGAAAGACACCTTCTTTGGGGTAAAGCATTCAATCGGGAAAAATCTGGGTAAGTTACCAATTATTGACATGCCATTTGCTTTTGATCCATCTGTAGAGGCAGGACCATCATGGTAGCATGGTACCTTGCAGCAGTTCTTTGAGAGTTGTCTATCGATGGCAAGGGACCCTAACGCCCTTGTCAAGCTTGAGACGTTATTGTACCACCCGAATAAGGCAATGAAGGATTTTGTAGTGAACTCTTTGCAAAAGAGGAAGACAGGCAAAGAGATGAGGATGAATATCCATATCGAAGATTATTAGGTTGACTCGGTTATTCTGGATCTTGGATTAGATGTAAACATTCTGACCAAGAAAACGTGGCAGTTGATGGGAAAGCCAACATTGGGATGGTCATCAGTGCAGTTGTGACTAGCAGATCAGGCAAAGGTTCAGCACATTAGTCGCGTCTCAAACTTGGTTGTCGACATTGAAGTTATGAAAATGCATGATGACTTTTATGTGATAGAAGTAGTCGAAGATGGTGGTTCCTATCCCGCACTACTAGGGATTGAATGGGCTAATGATATCACAACGATCATCAATTTCAAGAAAAGGGTTATGACATTTGAGAACCAGGATGTCAGGGTCATCACTCCCATGGACCCTCAGAAAGGACGTCGGTATATTGAACCTGTGAAGGATGAAGTCGATAGAAGTTGGGATCATGCTTATAACATCTCTGAAGACTATATCCATCCTACCGTTAATGGCGAACTTGGATGGCACAGCGTAAGTTCTGCATCCTCTGACTCTGATGATGCCTTGGAAAAATGGCAGAATAGGTTGCATGAAATATCATTCAGGAAATGCAGGTTGATTACACAGTTTCTCCGACATGTTGCAACTGAGATTGTTGAGTTGCCAATTTATGAAGTACTGCTAGCATTACCAGAGTTCCTTAGAGAATTTGAAGAGAAAGTGTTTGAACCACAAAGGATATTAGCCCTAGACATCGCGCTGAAGGCTACTTCGGCTTGATGGTGGGCAAGGCACAAACAGATGATCCATGACTGGGAACAATGTCGGAGATTGATGATGGTGCGCTTAGGTGATTCCAAGGTCTATCATGCTGGGAGATACGATGGGCAGAATGATCCCACCATTCATTTGATTGAGTGTTAGGCTTTATGGGAATCATGACCTAGAGATGAATGGGTCCACGCTTTTGTTCACACTCTAGAAGAGATGCCGAGATCTTGGTATGTGGCGGCAGAGTTTTGCAGAACTATCACCATTTGGGAAGAGTTGTCCATTTGTTTTACGTAGACGTTTAGTTTCCGGGCTGCCAATCCAGAGGTGCATAATGCATTGCAAATCCTCCGGGATGTTGTGCTGAAAGTCGTCCCTGTTGCATACCCAGTTGATCCACATGTGCAGTGCTGAATACAATCCATGATGACATGCTACAACCTATCTAGGGAACCTGAGGATGATGATGAGTTGTAGAATGTTAATATTTTGGAACCAGAAGGAAGACACGACATCACAGTACCCGACATATCGACGGATTCAATGAGTTGGCCATTGAAGATCCGGAAAGTCAACATTGGGTCAGAATAGAACCCAAAGTTTGCCAATGTTGGGGACTACTGGGACGAGGAGACAATGACCAAAATAACGGACCTGTTTCATGAATTACAAGACCTTTTTCCGACACGGTTTTTAGAAATGAAGGGGATATTAGGAGACATGGTGGAGATGAAAACCCTGTTGAAACTAGATGCAAAACCTGTGCGACAGAGGCCATATCCATTGAACCCATGCTACAAGGACTATGTGAAGGCTGAGATAGACTGGATGCTAGATGCTGGGATCATCAAGCCTATCGAAGAATCAGAGTGGATAAGCCCTATGGTGGTCCATGATAAAAAGACCGACGAAATTTGCATTTGAGTCGACCTAAGGAAGTTGAATGACGCATGCGTGCATGATCTGTTCCCAACCCCTTTTACATATGAAGTTGTTGAAGGAGTAGGCAGTCAGGAGATGTATTCCTTGGTGGATGGTTTTTCGGGGTACCACCAGACCCGGATTACAAAGGAGGATCACCATAAGACCACGTTTGTCACTGAATAGGGTTGTTTTCAATATATAGTCATGCCTTTTGGGATGAAGAATGCACCAACAGTATTTTCTTGGGTAGTTGTCGTTGTGTTTAAAGACTTTATTCAAAAGTTCCTGCAAGTATATATGGATGATTGGACAGTCTATGGACTAATTAGGGACCATCTCGACAACTTGTGACTGATGCTAGAAAGGTGTCGACAACATCAGTTCACATTAAACTCTAAGAAGTGCATTTTATGTGCACCGTTTGGAATGCTACTTGGGCACATAGTATGCAAGGAAGCTCTGTTGGTTGATCCAATATAGATAGCGCTAATCCTCAGTGTATCACCACTAACAAATGTGAAGATGCTTCGGGCGACGCTGGGGCATACAAGTTACTATCGCAAGTTTATCAAAGGATACATTGTGATTACTACCCCTATGGAGAAGCTACTAAAGAAATATGTTGCGTTTGAATGGAACCAGATGTTAAGTCATGAATTTGTTTTCTTCAATCTTATATTTTGTTTGTGTTTTTTGAAGCTTGCTCATTTGCTTACTTCTAGGAAATTTTGGTTTAAAGTTCAATTTTGAGTTTATGCCATTAGGTTTTCATCATTTTCGTTTTTCTTATGTCCTGAAGGGTTCTATAGGGTATATTTTGATTAATGGTTTCATGAATAGCACTAAGATCAAGGTTTAATCATATAAACCCAGTTTTAAAGTTGAATTATTGAGCAAATAACACAAAATTAGATTTTTGAACTTTCTTGTAGCGCAAGGGTAAAAATAGTGCACTGGCGCACTACAAGAAAGTCGCGGGTGCTCAATTTGTCATTTTTCACGTCGATTTCTTCAATGATTTCATTCCTGGGGTGACTAATCACATCAATAAGCAGGTTTGATACGTGTCTCATCAGGATAATCATGTAAACAAGTGTTGGTCATGGCGTGAAGGAGATCGTGGCAGTTAGAGGTAAGTGCATAGCAGATCATGACAGAGAGTGGAATAAGGCGAGATTGATGGGAAAGAGGTTCTCGAATTGAAGATTACGAAGCTGGTGGAGATGTTGGGGTGGAGACACATTGCTAAAAAATCAAAAATTGGCAATTGAAGGAAGAATTAGGGTTTCACAGCGTGACAGTTAGAGGCGAGATGGAGAGTTGAAGACACCTGGAGCGTTTAATTCGACATTTAGCCAGTCCAGGAATCAACTTCTAACACCTACATCAAGCTTGGAATGAGGTATCTCGCGTGACTTTGGTCATGACCTGTTAAATTGGGGTTTTTTTGCTAAGCCTTATAATGTCAAATTGTTAGAGGAAAACATAAATTCATTTATTCAACAAACTCCCAATGGTGAGATATTAGTCCAAAGGTCTAAATGAGCATTGTTTGATGTTAGTAAAGTTCAGAACAACCCTGTTAAAGATATTTGGTGCTGTGTTTAACCTAAATTATTCAAACTTGGCACAAAGCATTTCCTGAATTGATGATAGAATAGACTGTATAAAATTGAGGACAAGCAACCTGTGAGAAGCTCAAAGGAAGATTGACTGCCAAGACTGTGAAAGCTTGAAGAAAATAGGCTATGAAGTCACTAATAGGTTCTGAAAACCACAGAGAAGATGAAAAGGAGTGGGAAGACTAATAGGGCAGAGCCCACTGAGCTAAATTGGATAGACAAATTTCCAGGATGTGCTGAACTCTTTGAAAATGCTGGATGGTTGAATTTTTTTTTAAAAGATTGATGGATATAATGTTGAAGTCTCACACAGGTTTGGTCAGTGTTATAATAAAGATATAGTATCATTTGATACTTTGAAGTTCAAATTGACTACATATTTGGTGGCCGAAGCAACAGGGGTAAAAAATGAAGGAGAACTTTGGTTCAAAAAAGTGCCATTTACTTTCAATGCCCAAAGGTATATATTGCCTGGTATTGTTCCAGATTGGGGCAAGGGAGTGCCCATCCATAATTTCAGAGCTGAATGGGTAGAGCCTATCAAGGTTCTACAAAGTTACATCACATGTGAAGGAAGGTACGCCTTCGTTTTCAAGTACCATTTCAGGTTCCTTCAACACCTTAGTGGAGAATCAAAGATGAATCTGCCTTTCTTCGTGCTAAAGAGCTTACAGAAGATGGATAGTAGAATCAAAGAGCACCAAGACCATACTATACAATCCATATTTCACCATGGATTGATCAAGCTTATTATCAACAGTGTTCTGCAGAAAGAAGGAAAGACTTGGGAATACTTTCTCTTTTGGTCAAGGTTCCAAAATAGCGAGAAGGACAGTCTACCAGAAAGTAGGTTGATAAGGGACAAACCTTAATCAGAAAATTAAGACAAAAAGTGAAGGTTGAAGAGGAAGAATGTGTCAAATTAGAGGAAGTTGAAGAACCTTCAAAAGGAGATTGTGAATCTAAGCAGCCTCCAGATGACAGTGAGAACAAAAAATTGCAATTTATTCACAAGGAAACCCAGCTTGTTCAAAATGAAGCACCAACAGAAACATTCGTTGATGAAAAAATTGTTTTTATAGAGAAGATTTATGGTAATGAAGAAAATGCTAAGGTCCAACAGCAAAGTCCAATTACAGTTTTGTCTGAAGATGAAGCATACTTGTTGGAGGAGGAAAAACTTACTGTCATCGATAAGACTAGGGTTGGCACAAAAAAGGAGTTTTGCAGTCAAGAGGATGGGTTAGCAGCATCAAGAAAAAAGAAGCTGAAAGTCAAAGAATTTGCCTCTATCATTCATCAAGGTAAAAGTTTAAAAATGGTAGGAGAGCTTGCTCCAGGCTGGAGACCCAAAACTAGACCCAAAAAGAAATTAAGGCTAAACATGAAGAAGCTACTAAACCCTAAGTTGAATACAGAAGAGGTAACTGTGCTTGATAATTCTTCCTCTGATGAAAAGCTGGAGATTGGCAAGGGTGACAGCAAAAGGAAAAAGCCATTGAAAATAGAAGAAGAATCTAGCCTCACTGAGACCAAATTGTCTGTTGTATTTTTGGAAATACGAGGTAAAATGGTGAAGGAACAACAAAAAGATGAAATAGAGGTTTCCTATTCAGAAAACAAACTGTTGATTGATGAAAATGCTCCTACTGAAACTGATAATCAAGAAAACCCAAGTTTCCATGATACTTCCACAGAGCTACTGCCTGAGGATGAGGAAATCTTTAGAAAGCTTAACATTCCATGGCTTCCTAATGAGCTACAAAATACAACAGGAAGCAAGGCATTTGACTCAGAGAAAGAAAATTTACAGAGAACTATCAGGTAGTATAAACATCAAATAAAGTATATGCAAGAGACAAGCGATGGTTTGATTATAGCTAATAAAAGACTCAGAGAAGACCTAGAAGAAGTGAATAATCACTACCAAGAACTAATTGCAGTCTCTAAAGAGGCCTTAAAAAGGAAAAGAAGCACAGAGTTACAATTTGCAGGATTAAAATAGACTATCAGAAATCTACAGCAACAGAATGAAGAGCTTACTAGAAGAATGACAGAGATGGAAGCATAGCAGCAGAAAGCTAGGAGAAAGGCCCAAGCCTTATAGGGGATAGCTTTCTTAGCAGAAGCTGCTAAAGATTTATGAGCATTGTTAGCAAAATCAGTTACTTGTTATGTTTTGAAGAATATTTTATTTTTGTAATTACTATTTTGATAAAAACCATTTCGATGAGTAGGCTGAAAAGCAGTTAGGGTTTAGATTCTAACTGAATTTTGAAAGATAGTATTTAGTAAGGTCACAAAGAGAACAAGGGGTTCGACTTTTGGCTGGCTAGAGGAGGTCTCCTAACTTGTTGATAAGCTAAGTATATGACTCTCATGCATATTTGAGGAACTGATTATGAAATATATGCTCCATATTACCCTTTAGTCTGTTCTTTGGCTTCATTTCTAGCTTGTTTAGCTACACAATTGGTAATTTCATTGCTGGTTTATAGTTTTTATGCTTGTAGTGCTTGCCATTTGTGGATGAAATTCAATGTTATTTTCTGATTGGATATATGGTTATTATGTTATGCATCTCAGTTTTTCTTTACTTGTGATTTAGTTCCTATTTGGGTTATGAATGTATTCCCTCTTGTCACCAAACTTCACAACCAGAAAACCTTTTTAAAAACCCTAAAAAGCTAGTTTTGTTTGATTGAATATTTGAGATTGTGTTGGCTTGTTTCTTTGTAGTCTGGAAACAATTTCTGGCACAAACACCAGGAATTTCAAGGAAGTTTTGACACATTGAAGGCCAAGATGGCCTCTATGCCCATATTGGTTTTTCCTGACTGGAATAAGGAGTTCCATGTGCATGTCGTCGCCTCTTCTATTGCGTTGGGGGTTGTGCTTGTGCAACCAGGTGAGGGCGACCTGGATCACCCAATTGCATATGCCAATAGAAAGTTGTCATTTGTTGAGTGAAATTATACAACAATGGAAAGGGAAGGCTTGGTGATGGTTTATGCCTTGTAAAAGTTTAGGCACTATTTGTTGGGCAGACATTTCAAGATGTTCACCGATCATTCTGCTTTGTAATACCTGGTCAATAAGCCTGTGTTGGGGGGGATATATGTCAGTGGCTGTTACTTTTCCAAGAGTTTGACTTTGAAATAGTTGTGAAGCCAGGATGGTTGAACGCTAGTCCGGATCATCTGTCTCACATTGAGAATGGTGAAGAACCGACCAATATTGATGATGGATTACCATATGCACAATTGTTCTGTGTTGGCATCGCAGATGATCACTATGCCCCAATTATTCAGTTTTTGGCCACTGGTGTTGCCCTGGAGGACATGTCAACGAGTCAAAAGAAGCAGTTGGTAGTAAAAGCTTCAGATTTCCAGCTGATCACTAGGCAATTATATAAGCTCGGGCCCGATGAAATTTTGCGACGGTGTATCTTACCACATGAGCATGGACCCGTTCTAGAAGAAGCACATGCAGGAATTGCGGGAGGTCACTATGGAGGACGGGCTACTGTACGGAAGGTGTTGCGCGCCAGGCTATGGTGGCCTACGTTGCATAATGATGCTGCAGAATATGTGAGGAGCTGTGACGTCTGCCAGCGTGTCAGTAAACCATCACGGCGGGATGAGATGCTGCTAGTGCCGCAAGTGACTCTGTAGCTGTTTGATAAATGGGCTATGGATTTTGTTGGTCCTATTAATCCACCGAGGAAGAGGACTGGGGCGTGATACATCATTATTGCAACCGACTATTTGACCAAGTGGGTGGAAGTTGCACAAGTTATAGATTGTACCGCTGCGACAGCAGTGAGGTTCATCTTTGAAAACATTTCGACATGGTTTGGGTGTCCCTGGATCTTAATGAGTGACCAGGGTAGTCACTTCATCAATCGGATTGTGAAAGTGCTAACTGAGGAGTTGCAGGTGCAACATAAGAGGAGTACACCATACCATCCACATGCGAATGGGACCGTCGAAGCGTTCAACAAAATATTGGAAACAACACTGACTAATGTATGTAATACTAACGTGATGACTGGGACCTGAAAATTCCAGCAATGCTATGGGCCTATCGCACTACTTGCAAATGGCTGACAGGATAGACACCATTCAAGTTGGTCTATGGGCAAGAGGAGGTCATGTCCATGGAATACATTGTTGCTAGTTTGCGCATTGCTGCGACGACTAGCATGGATGATGTGGAAGCATTAGAAGAGCACATTGCACAACTGATCCAGCTTGAAGAAGATCATTTTATTGCAGGCTTTCACCAGCAGGTTGCGAAGGATCGACAGAAGGCGTGGCATGAAGGCCACTTTAAGAAAAAATAGTTTGCGAAAGGATATTTGGTGTTGTTATACGAAAACAAGTTCATAAAGCATCCAGGTAAGTTACAGATGCACTGGTTAGGTCTGTATCTTGTTCATTCCATTACTTCCAGAGGTGTAGTTCAATTACAGCAATTAGATGGTGCGATATTGCCAATGCTCATCAATGGGAGTCGCTTAAAGCCCTATAGGATGGGGCCAAAGCTACGCACTGCTTGAGGCGCTGTGAAAAAAAAGGAGAAGATTATGTTACATAATAGCAAGGCGAGCCTAGGGGAAGAGGCTGCGTAAGGTTAGAGTTTGTGGTGACGGAAGGTCGACCACTTGCAACAACTGCAAGGCTATGGGTTGGTCAAATCAGTAATAAATGTAGGTAGTTAAAACAGTTAGCTTGCGATGCTTATTGAAGCGACGTGCATTAATGGCTGATCTGACCGTTAGAAGGGTAAGATTGCCGACGGATTTGGCGTCAACACTGCCGGATTTAGTCATAATGGTGATCGTAGATTTGGAAATGATGAGTTTGAATTGGAGATGGTTATAAAAAGTGTGCAAGATGTGGGAGGATGGTATTGTTCAGTTGAGTGAGCAGAGTGTTGAGTAGAGTGTGAATTATGCAGTGTGTCACGAGCTTTTGAGTGAGTTGCAGAGTAGAAGATTAGATTTGTCAGGTGCATTGTAAGGTTTGGGGCGTGAGGCATGCTAAGCGACCTCGACGCAATTGAGATTTCCAATGAACAAGAGTCCCCTATTCGACCCACGACCATCAAAGAAGAAGTCATGAGCATGCTAGTTGGCTCATCGTCTATCCTTAACAGGAAGCGGCAGGCTCAGAAGCCTAGTTCCACACCGTCGCAGAAGAAGCACACCCGCACGTCAGCGAGAGTGCAAGGAGAAGGAACTGCAAAGACAGGGTCATCGAGCTTAGGAGCTATAGAGTTTGCGATGCCTCGGGGCATCTCTGTTCATGAAATCTTAGGATATGTCGCTCCTACGCATCCGGGAGCAAAGCCGAGGCAGCCGATGAAAAATCAGAAGGATCCACTAAAATTGTCGCCGCTGCTGGAAGGGATGACTTGCTCGGTCGGTATCATCCCTGCCCTGATTCGATTGAAGTTTGAGGACCATGACTTGCTGTTACTTAAAGATGTTCGGGATGATCCCTACGAGTCAGTTTCGACTGTGCCTGGTGCCCCAATTCAACGGATTCCTCAACCATGGGCGAGTGGGTTAGACAACTCTGGATTGTTGGGGCTCATCAATATGCCTCATTTTGGGAGACTGAATGAAGACCATGTGTGTGTTAAACAACTTTTGGCTTGTTTTCATGGGGGAACGCTTTGGTTGAATATGCCCATCCCTATCACAGTAGATTTAATTGCGAGCATTACAGGCTTGCCGAAGGCCGAGGAATATTCGATGCAGTATATCCACAGGAGGGATACTAACAAGAAGCTTACCAAGCAGCTGAAGGAGCGTTTTGGCTGATAGCGCGATGGTCATGCTTATTGAATTGATAGCATCAACTCACAAGTGGTGCATATCGGTGCACAAATTCTGGCGAGTAAGGTTGTTCGTGGAAATTGACCGGTCCAATGTAACTCAGGCATCGTCGCATGCGCCCAGAAGTGCATTGAAGGCGTACATATGAACTGGTCTTTGTTCTTACTTAACCAGTTTCTTGAAGATGCTCTCGCTACTCAGGCTGGGTGACTATTTTCATATAGTTTGCTCTTAATTGTTATTGCACTTGTCGCCTTGATGGAACCCGAAGACTACCAACCCATGGCAGTCGATGCAACGAAGGTGTGCCACGACGCACGATATTAGAATTTGTGGTGGGTTGAGGAGCCCAGTCGACAGGCGAATTGTGCAATTCATTTTTGGGTCTATTGGGAAGCGCTGCAAGCTGCTGTTGTCATAGTTCCCCGAGTATCTCCTTATGCAACAACCAAGTATCAGCGGCTCATTCGGTTCGCCATCGAGCCACATTCTATTTATATTCAGGCACGGTGGGACCTCGACAGGCAGTGGCTACCTTTGGCTTACAAAGTCATGAATGAAGAGTTAGATGTTATTTTTCAAGACTGGTCGACTGAATGGTGCAACCCTGTGAGTCATGAGGAACTTTCTAAAGAGCCGCGACCTGATGCCCCAGAAGAACCTGCCCAGAAGGAGACGAGTGTTCATGACTCTGACAATGAGTCGTCGACGAACACCGAGGTCGAAGCACATCACATGTGGGAGGATACTCACACCAAATGGCACCAAGAATATGATGTAGGCAGTGGTATCAGGTCGGGGATGGAGGACCAACTGCAGCGGCTCATTAAAGCGGTCACTGACTCCTCTGAAGTTGCGACACAGGCGTTCCGAGAGTCGAACCATGAAGAATTTGGTGTGGTAAGAGATAGATTAAATTCCATTTTTGATATTGTTTCCAGATAGACCTCTGCGAGACCTATGATGTAGGACATCCTATCGATCAACACTAAGCCCTGGGATAGGAACATGCAAGTTCCCCTGAATGCAATCGACGTGGGAAATGAGGAAGTACACCAGTTGCTGCGACCGATCCAGCATGTGGCTTTGGATCTGAACAAGTTGTTTGCTCTAGCGTTGGTGGAGCTGCAGCATGTTGCCGCCCTGAAATTGGTGGACCGACAGAAAGAGCTGACTGAGGGATACGTCCAGTCACATAGTGCAGTTGAGAAGCTACAGAAAGAGGTCGAGGAGCTGCATCAAGTCCGGGTGTAGCTGGCGGAAGAAAAAGTGCGAGAAATAGACGCATTAAAGGCAACACAGACTGAGCTGTAGTGAAAGGCTGCTGAGGAGATTACTGAGCTGAAGAAGGTGCAAGACCGCTTGATCTTTCAACAAGTGCAGCTGTGTGCAAGATGCGGTGAGGTCGAGCAAGCTATCACTGAGGCTTGTCTGCATATCTTTGAGAGCACGGCCAAGCTCACCCTAGTCGATAAGGCCAAGTGATTGGGGAAAACTATTGTCCAGCTCCAGGACACCAATATGTTTCTCAATGCCTTGGTCCAATCTACGATGCCATCGAAGCAGGTTGCAGAACATAAGGCTTCTATTAAAGATATCTCCACCCAATTCGAAACCATGGATCAAGAAGCCAAGACTATCATGGAGGCGACAACGTAATTCTGGCAGAGCGTTGTCTAAGATGAGTAGCTCGATCAGTTGACAGCGCAGGCACAAGAAGCTAAAGGCCAGTTGACGACACTGAATACATCGTTGCAGGAAATGCCACTGATGGTGCAGATCACAAGGGCCAAGGAATTGAAGGATCTTTAGTAGAGAGATGTCTGTGCCTAGGAACGCCAACAAAAGTGTCGTGCTCAGCTAGATGAGTTTCAAGAAATTGGTGGACAGGTGGCTGTTAAAGTAGTTGCCACGTCGTAGGCAGTATAAGAGAATTGACAAATGGTCGATGGCAAGGCTATGGAAGAGCACCCGGTGCAGCAGGCTTTGGGTAATTGTCAAAGTGCTGCCGACAAAGTCCAGCTCCAGGTTCATGAGATCGCGCAGCAGTTCGAAGACTTCAAGGCGCGAACGTCGACATATACCCTGTCAACTTGACGTGGCTCGGGGACGAGCCACAAGATTGTGTGGGGGGCCTATTGGTAGGGGTTTTGGTAAGTGAGTTGCGCACCATCGCGGTAGCTGTGCAAGCTCACACGGTACCGCGCAAGTCCAGATCAGCTTGATGGGCGGAAAAATAACTGTTTTGAATATTTAATATGTTATTTGACCAAGTTTTGTCACAATAGGTCATTAGCAGTTACAAGTTAGTTAGAAGTGGACCTTTAATGCAAAGGTGCAAGCCTATATATAAGACTAGTTTTGCAATTGTGAAAGAGATCATCGATATTGAGATCAACATTTCCTTGAGCATGATTATCGCATGAGGTCTACTGCAATCTGTCTATGGTTTTGGAGAATTTCTTGTTGTATCTGTGATCTATCTGGGTTTTTCCTGATGTATTCAGCCTCCTGTTGTGGAGAAGAATTGGTTGTTTTTTATCCTTTGTGCGTAATTAATATGATATGACAGTTGTTGCATAAATCTTGTCTTCTATTCTACTATTTTCCCTGCTGCGATCTAATATGTTATGATACTGCTATGATCTGATATGTTATGATGTTGTTGTGGTCTATTCCATTTTTGCTCTGAGTTATTGATGTTGCTACGATCTGTTCTAATTCTCTCACATTTTCGTTGCATTATGAGTTAAGATGTTTCATAAATGATGTTGCTGTGCTAGCGATACTATGACAAATGTATGATGCAATCTCAGTTTATGGGAATGTATTAATGATGACTGCATAGTTCTGGATCTAATAGTTATGTTGTCTCCCCGTTAGATCCCATATCCTCCCTTCTCACTGCCAGAAACTCGGTTCCGACAGCTCTCCCTTGAACATCTCGGGTGAGACTTTGTCCACTCTGCAGATGTTGCTGGACAGGGTAAAACATGTCTGGGCCGATACTCAGGGAGATCGCGCTAGTTGGGCGTCAACAGAGTGAGAACCCCTGTCGATGAGGCTTTGTTGGTGGGTTTTCTCCAATAAATGGTTCCATTGTCGGGATTGAGTCGCGATTAAAAGGAGCATATGTTTTGGCATCTGACTCGATCGGAGATCAAGGGGTGGTTTGATCTAAAGTTGTGAGAATTTGCTGAAGCTAAAAATCAAAGTCTGAAGCTGTCGATGAGCCATTGGTTGGATAGATATATCCATGACGATCCTCATGAATGTTTCTTTTGTGAGTTTCCTGTCCTCTTGCATGAGTGGCTGGTGAAGTTCACTTCTAAGAAAATGAAGTTCCAATGAGGAGAGCCAACATCCTAGACTCCGGAGTTGATTCAGGAATTACAAGAAACAGACAATAAGGCATTGCGGGCTGTTGAAGCGTGGTTGGACAATATCCTAGAGGGCTACATTACCGAGTTTGCAGTCGAGACCAATAAATCGTTTAGCGAGGCAGAAAGGGAGTTCTTCAACAGACCACGAGGAAGATTCTTGCTGTCACTACAGCTATCAATTAAGTAGTTGATCTGCAAAAAAGGTATTCTGAAGATGGACCAAGAGTAGTGGAACTCTGGTGTGTAGAGGCTATCAACACTGCAACAAAAGGGGGGAGATGAATGGAAAGGTAAGGGGTAGCTGGGCATGAGTTTTGGTGAGAATGTGAAGGTCGCCGAGGAAACAAGTGGTTGTACAAGGGGAGGAGCAAGGTTTCAAGAGAAGAGGCAGAGGACGGGAGAAGTTTCTGCTACGATCGAAGTGCGATGACGCGAGGAAAAACCACACGGGACGAAGCGACATTTTTGTGATGACGAGGACGACAGGCCTAGGCTATGCCCAAAAGGACGACAGGATCAAACCCCAACAGTAACGTGTCTACACCTCCATGCACTACTCCACCACCAGGAAGAAACGTGCATTCTACGTTGACTTGCCCGACATGTCAGCAGCAGTCTAGCAGTGGAGTACCAGTCGGAGGAAGAAGGCCCAGAATGGCGGGCGACGAAATGAAGCTACCAATATTTCATGGAAACGACACCGATGACCCATAGCAATACTGGTTCTTATGCAAGGCGATCTGGACCTCTCGATAGACCATAGATGATGATGTTAAGAAAATCCAGCTGGCAACTACTCTTAGTGGCCGTGCACTGAATGGTTCATAAGATTCATGTAGGTTCCTTAGGGAGGTATCTCGAAAACATTGGATGAGATCCGTACGGGGTTATTCGAAGAATTCAAGAAGCCAAAGCCTGAGGCTCAGTACATTACCGAATTGAAAGAGATCAAACAGTTCCCCAATGAAACAATTTCGAAATTTGATTAGTGGTTTAAGACATTGATGGCTCAGGTCAGCTTCCAGATGAGTGATGTTCAACACAAGGAATGGTTCATCACCGCACTTGTCCCACATATCAGACAACCACTAATGCAACAAAAGATTGCGACACAGAGCGAGGCCCTAGAGACCGCAATGAAATTGGAGGCATCACCAGTAGGAGAAACTGCGGTTGGGATGAACTAGATTTAAGCATAGTTGGCCAATCTGACGCTCCAACTGCAAGATATCAAGAAGGCCAAGGAATATCATGATGATCTTTGGTGCACCCGGTGCCACGTAGATGGACATACCAAGGGTACATGTCCGACATTCCATAATTATTTACTTTTAGGAGCCTCGAACCCGCTGAGCTGTGCTGGTATATCATGGTGTCGCATATGTCAGGTCTATGGGCATCGACATGAGAACTATGAATACATGCAGAAGATGGTTACCAAGGCATAAAATATGTACTGTACATTTTGTCGGTTAGTAGGACATGATGATAAAAACTGTCGAGCTTATGATTTGCTCCAGGAAAGGATGTATGATTCATATGTTGTGAAAGGTGAGGACCCTCGGGCAATGCAAGCACAGCCACAGATGGCCCAACCAGGCAGCGCAGGTGCAATATACACCACCACCCCAGATGCAGTTTATCCAGTGCAACCGCAGCAACAGTTTACAGTGCAGCCACAGTTTGCACCTAAGCCGCAGCTTGTAGCACAACCACAGTATGCACCATGACCACAGTATAATCAGGCGCCACTCATTTAGTCTTAGCCACAATATGTTCAAGCTGCATACTATGTCCAACAACAACCAAACCTACTGTAGTAGCAGATGGCCCAGCCACAGTTTCAGCAAAGAGAAGTCTGAGGAGGATTCCGCGGAGGATTCAAAGGACGAGGAGGAGGCTTCGGTGTAGGAGGAGGATGAGGTCGCGAATCAATCTAGTGTTATACCTATGGAGTATTCGGGCATTATCAGAGGGAGTGCCCTCATGCATAGTGTACATACTATGCGGCCAATGAACATACTGTTGAAAACTGCCCTCAGTTGATTGCAAAATGGCAGGCTAGAAACATTCCTCAGTTGCAAAACGTGCAGAATCAGAATCAGCCTACGTTCCAAGTACATAACCAACCAATAATGCAGAATTAGATCCCACCGTAAACTCAGACTCAGCATATGCCCCAAACTCAGAATCAACCGTTGAATCAGAACCCGCGATTGAACCTAAATCAAGGACCGACGCTTTCGATAATTCAAGCTGAACCGCGGATGAAGGATGTCAACGTTGGGTTTGTCACTCACGCCAGTGCAACGACCAAAGAAGATGGATCACGGCAGCAAGTTTGGCTCACTGGAAAGAAAAAAAGTAGCATTTGACATTGTGACGGAGAAAGACACCTTCTTTGGGGCAAAGCATTCAATCGGGAGAAATTCAGGTAAGTTACCAATTATTGACATGCCATTTGCTTTTGATCCATCTGTAGAGGCAGGACCATCGTGGAAACATGGTACCTTGCAGCAGTTCTTTGAGACTTGTCTATCGGTGAGTTTCAAGAAATTGGTGGACAGTTAGCTGTTAAAGCAGTCACCACGCTGCAGGAAGTACAAGAGAATCGACATATGGTCAATCGCAAAGCTATGGAAGAGCACTCAGTGCAGCAGGCTTTGGTAATTGTCGAAGTGCTACCAACAAAGTCCAGCTCCAGGTTCATGAGATCGCTCAATAGTTCAAAGACTTCAAAGCGCGAACGCTGACATATACCCTTTCAACCTGACATGGCTCGGGGACGAGCCACAAGACTATGTTCGGGGCCTGTTGGTAGGGGTTTTGGTAAGTGAGTTGCGCAGCGTCGCAGTAGCTACGCAAGCTCACATGGTACCGCGCAAGGCCAGATCAGCGCGATGGGCAAAAAAATAACTGTTTTGAATATTTAATATGTTATTTGACCAAGTTTTGTCACAATAGGTCATTAGCGGTTACAAGTTAGTTAGAAGTGGGCCTTCAATGTAAAGGCACAAGCTTATATATAAGACTAGTTTTGCAATTGTGAAAGAGATCATCGAGATTGAGATCAACATTGCCTTGAGCATGATTATCGCATGAGGTCCAGTGCGATCTATCTATGATTTTGGAGAATTTCCTGTTGTATCTGCAATCTATCTGGGTTTTTCCTGATGTATTCAGCCTCTTGTTGTGGAGAAGAATTGTCTGTTTTAGATCCTTTGCGCATAATTAATATGATATGACAATTGTTGTGTAAATCTTGTCTTCTATTCTACTATTTTCCTTGATGTGATCTAATCTGTTATGATACTACTGCGAACTAATATGTTATGATGTTGCTGTGGTCTATTTTATTTCTGCTATGAGTTATTGATATTGTTGCGATATGTTCTAATTCTGTCACATTTCCGTTGCATTATGAGTTAAGATGTTTCATAAATGATGCTGCTGCGCTAGCGATACTGTGACAAATGTATGATGTAATCTGAGGTTGTGGGAATGTATTAATGATGACTGCATAGTTCTAGATCTAATAGTTATGTTATCTCCCCGTCGGATCCCATATCCTCCCTTCTCACTGTCGAAAACTCGGTTCCGACAACTCTCCCTTGAACATCTCGGGTGAGACTTCGTCCGCTCTGTGGATGTTGCTGGGCAGGGTAAAACCTATTTGGGCCAGTGCTCAAGGAGATCGCGCTAGTTGGGCATCGACAGAGTGAGAACCCCTGTCGACGAGGCTTTTTTGGTGGGTTTTCACCAACAACGTGGTTGATAGGTTGCACTCCTCTCCTGAAAGAAATGCCAGGAAAATTCTCTTCATTCTTGAGTTTGTTAAGCCTTCTGCTGAATGCATCTGTGATTAGGATGTAGAGGAAGGGCGACATTAGGAAACCTTGTCGAATGCCTCTCTTAGCTTGGAAGAAAGTACTGGGCCTCCCATTGAACAAAGGAGCCACCTAAGGGTTGTCTATGCAGGCTTTTACCCATCTAATGAAAGGTGGAGGAAATCCAAATCTATCCATAACCTTAAAAAGAAAGGAGTGCCTTATTCTATCGAAAGCATTGGCAAGATCCAGCTTAATAGCCATTCCTGCTTCTTTTTGACCTTGACTGGAGTGAATTGCTTCTTACACGAGGAGAATATTATCATAGATTTGTCTTCTAGCTATAAAACCTCCTTGATTCTTTGATATGATGAAGGGAATTACATTTTTTAGTCTGTTGGAGACTATCTTGGTGAGGATTTTGTAAGAGGAGTTGCATAAGGAGATCAACTTGTATCTTTTTATAGAAGAAGGATTTCTCTCTTTCAGGATGAGAGAAAGGAAAGTGGAGTTAGTGGCTCCCCCTATTTTATCTCTATATTGGGTCCATATAATCATTCTCAAGAGGTATTTTTTAATTGTGTTCCAACAACTCCTGTAGAAGCTGATAGTAAAGCCATCCGACCCGAGAACCTTGTCTGGATGGAGCGACCAGACATCCTTATTGACTTCTTCCAAAGTAAACTTTTGCATTAGAAAGCTAGTGTCTTAATGTAGGAGATTAGGAATCTCATCACTGAGATTCTTTAAATCTTCTTCCTGAACATCTTCATCTTTAGTGTAGAGATCTTCGAATTAGTTTTTGATCTCTGATTTTATTTCTTCTATGTCAGATATTTGGACTCCTTCTTCAGAAGTGATCTCTTTAATGGTGTTCTTTCTGTTGCGTTATTTTCACTGATTATGGAAAAATTTAGTATTCTGATCACCTGCTTTTAACCAAAGGCATATCAATTTAAGGCGGGCTTCTTCTTCCTCTGTGCGAAGAATGAATTGCAAGTTCATGTTGACTTCTTTTTCCTTCCAGAGCAGGGGTTTGGTGGCCTCAGACGTTTGCATTTGGTTATGGATGTCTTCAAGACTGCTATCGAGAGAAGCCTTTTCTTCTTTGTTTATTAGGGTTTAATTTTTTATCCACAACTTGAGCCCTTTTTTGGTGTTAGATAGCTTTTGTTCTAAGATGTAGTAAGGGGATTCTGGAATAAAAATATTCCAGGAGCTTTGGACTGTTTCAAAGAACCTAGGCTCCTTTATCTAGGTGGGATAGAACTTGAAGGGAAGAGGTCCAAGATCTTTGACGGGGGAGAGGTTGATAGAGGCAGGCCTATGATCTGAGATGGCGGAGGAGAGGATAGTCAAAGAAGGATGTATTGATAGATCTAGGAAAGAGGAACTCACCAGGATCCGATCCCATCTAGCAGCAATGTGGTCCGGCCCGAACCTCTTATTGCTCCAAGTGTATATTCCTTTTTTAGGTTTGATATCTATAACTTTCCAAGCATTCATAAGATATTCCAGTCTCTCTCCATAGGGTTCTCTAACTATTGAGGCTCCTTTTTTCTCTTCTGGAGAAGTAGTGGTGTTAAAGTCCCCAGCTATGATGCAAGTTTGCTGGAACTTCCCATGCTTTTGAGATTCTAGTTGATCCTAGAAGTCTTCCTTGTGGCCATCAAGGGTTGGCCCATAAACCTTTCCAATCCATAGAATCTCGTGAGTATTGAGATCTTCAAGTTATACAAACAACCAATGTCGATTTTTATTTTTAGAGATGAATTTAAAAGAAGTTGCGTCCCACCATGTAACTATGCCTCTTGAAGCCCCCTAGGAACTTACAACAGCGCCGTGACCACTTTTCCAGATTTTTTTCATGACTTATAAGCAGTTGTCATCTTGCATTTTTGTCTCCTAGATAGCGAGGATAGACATTGATTCACTTTGTTCTATTCTTTTTATTTCCTCCAGTTTTTGTTTTCCTCCTAACCCTCTGCAATTACAAGAGACAAGCTTCATTATTTCTTAGAAGAGTGGGGTAAAGCTCTATCTTTTCTGTTTTCCTGCATTTCTGATAGATTCTTTTCCCCACGAATTAGACTTACGAGATAGTCCAGGATTGATTGGTTGCCTATTGCCTTTTCTCTGTTTGCTTCTCTTTCCCTTATGACTTTGTTAAGTCTTCTTCCTTTTTTGCTTGTTTGTTCCAGTTCTTCTCCTCTTCTCTCTGAAGTTTCTTCCATCTGTGCCCTTTCCTTAGATCTAGTTACTAAACCTCTGGAGTTCTGGGACGATTCTGGCAGAACCTGTATATAATCTCGTTGGGGGAGAGTGGGAATGAGGTTACCTTCCTGCCCTATTTCCATGAGTATTGTCTCATATTTTTTAGCTTCCTCTATATTTTTCTCAGCTTATTTTTCTACTATTACTACTCCCTCTTCTTCTGCAATTTCAAGGGATTGAAATCTATTTTCATTTGGCTTTTTCTTTGCTGGTGATGTCTGGCCTGGTCCTGCTTTGTTACCTTTTCTATTATGCACTTCGTTCCACTCTTCTTTTGGAGTTTCCCCTTCCTCTGTCTAAACTTTTTTAGGGCAAAATCTTGCGAAGTGCCCATACTCATGGCATGTCTTGCATTTGAAGGGTATCTATTTGTAAGAAACTATTTGTTGATGTGTCCAACCATCCATCGACAAGTTTATAGCTTCAGGTAACCCTTTCTCTAAATTCTACCTCTATGCAGATTCTAGTGCAAGAAAACATTGGGGGTTTGGGATCTGACTTGTCAATATATTTCCCAAGGGTATTCCCTATAGCTTTCAGATCTTTGTCACTCCAGTAGTGAAGAGGAAGATGAGGAAGTTTCACCCAACCCGGTACTAAGGAGGGTATATATTTTTCTAGATCAAAGGATAGATACCACTTGTTAAGATACATACCTCTCAGGCCACTGAAATAGGGACCATTCCTGAAAATGAGGTCTGGGTCCTCTTTTTTCTAAAAAAGAAAGTCGAAAAAACCCTGACCACAAAAGATTTGTTGCACTTCACCTTGTATTAGAGGTCTCCCATTTTTGTTCAGCCAAATTTCAATGGAGCGGGGAGATGGCCAAAGGCCTATAAAATGGCCAACTAATCCTCTTTCATGCAATGCAACTGCTTTGAACTTGGTAGCTGAGGACGAGAGTTTGAGTTCTGTGGCATCGAATCTCTTCATGAATCTAGCGTTGACTAGAGGGGGTTTACGAGGCTAGCACCCTCTGAAAGCTAGTGTCCAGCTAGGCTCTGCGCTCGCCGGGATCGAGATCAGGAGGATCCATGGCACGACCAAGAAAAACCCTAGGAAAGGCGGCTAGGGTTTAGTAACTTAATCAATCCTTTGGTATATCAAAATATTGTTACAATATGAAAATCCCAATATTTTTAGCCATTGATGAAGAAGGATATTACGTAGGACATAACTAGATGTCAGGAGTGCAGTCAACAAATTAAAGTTGAGTATTGACACGCAACAGGATTACTATAGTCCGTTCTTATTCTTGAGAGAAAGTGGGAAGAAATATCTATGGATTTTATTACAAGATTGCTAATGACAACAAAGCAACATGATTTTCTCATGGGGGTAGTGGACAAGTCCTCAAAAGAAACACATTTAATCCCAGTCAAGTCAACGTATAAGATTGATGATATTGTGCAAACCTTCATGAGGGATATTTTCAAGCTACATGGATTTCTTAAGGAAACAATCTCATATAGAGATGCGAAATTCACTTCGAGTTTTTGGAAGGGATTGTTCAAAGAATTGAGAACTCAACTAAATTTCAACACAACTTACCATCCTCAAATAGATGGTCATATAGAGAGAGTAATTCAAGTGATGGAAGATATATTAAGGATGTATGTTCTTAATAAGCCATCCAAGTGGGAATATTACATACATATAGTTGAGTTTGCTTATAACAATGGCTATCGAGCATAATTGGGTATGAGTCCATTTGAAGCCATGTATGGTAGGAAACGCAGGACTCTAATAAGTTACGAATTCATGGTGAATAGATTAATACTCAAATGAGAAATTCTCAAGGAAATGGAATATGAAATTATTAAGATCAGGTAGAACTTGAAAGTAGTGTAGGACATGCAGAAGAGTGATGTCAATATGAAAAGAGTGCATAGAGAATTTAAAGTTGGAGATCATGAATATTTGAGGGTTAGGCAAAGGAAGAGCTCCTTAAATCTTGAAAACTATGCCAATTTGGCACCGGGATATTGTGGACCTTTTGAAGTTCTTAAAAGAATATGACTTGTTGCATATAGGATTGCATTGTATACACATATGAAAGCTCATATGTATTCCATGTTTCTTTGCTTAAGAAGTATATACATGACCCTAATCATATTATTGATTGGAATGTGATTCAGGTGGAACTTGAGGGAGAGTTCCAAGTGGATCCTATGCACATAATAGGCAAGACAAAGACTTTGCTTAGGAACCACGTCATTGGCCAGGTAAAGGTGCAGTGGAAGCACTTTGGACCAGATGAAGCGATGTGGGAGCTAGAAGATTCCATGATGAAAGAATACACAATTTTGTTTAGTTTTGAAGAGAACTGAGGACAGTGCTGATTCAAGGGGGGTTACTGTAATGACCCTAGTTTTGACCCTTGACATAAACCATGTAAATTATGTAATATGTGCGACAATTGTAAGGATAATGGTGAAGAGACTAAGGAAAAGGCCCTACCAAAGACATCCCATATGTGTGTGTGTGTGTCAGTAAGTATTATGGTTAGAGGACCATGTGTTGGTCAGCTCAAAAACATTGTAAATATGATGTACATGTGCATGACAATAATAAATAAATCCACAACTATTTGCGTGAAGCAACAAGAGCATGGGGGGCATGACCATATTAAGGTTAGGGAGGAACATGTTGAATCCATAGAGTCAATAGAGGATATCCAAGTGTCCTAGAAAGGAATAAAGAGACATGAGATGTTAGTTTGACTCATATTCTCCAATCATTTAATGCTTCCAAAAGGAAGGCAGTTGAGGCACTTATTGTCTTGTGGAAAGAAATGCATCGGTATAAGTTATATTGTGGTAGAGATGTGTCAGCAAGTATGTCAGGCGATAAGGTGTAGTAGTCTGTCAGTCAACCTGTTGAGGAGTCTGGCAGTAAGTATTTCCTCCAATTAATCAATTGTGTGGTCAAGTAACTTATTCTTTCTTTGATGCATCTATCTCTGGCCCTCCCCAGAGGCTTAGTTACCCTATCCATATGGTATATCCCACATATGACTGTCCGCGTGAGCATTGGTTATATTGATGTGCCTTAGTTGTTTTTCCTAGGTATCACAAGCGGTACTTACATAGATTATTTTGTGATTTTCCTGGCTATGTAGGGGTGAGATGACACAATTGCTTCATGTGTTGAAGCAAAGGTGCACTATAATTGGTTACACAACTCCACTTGTAGTGTATGGGAGTCTCAGGCCTCTCCTAGGAAAAACATACCTGCTCCATTTAGGATCTCATTTGTCCTGACTACTTTCTTGTGTGCATCTGTCTTGGCTTATTTAGGGGTGTGCTTTGTGTTTTCTAGTTGGCCTTAGGAATCATGGTTACTTGGGTGTCTTTTTCTATGGAGTCATCTTGGATCGAGTTCCGACACTTTGTCGTTCTCATCATTGAGTAGGTTTACTGCCTTTTGACCCTTCACAACCTCTTTATAAGAGGTCTAGACATTATAGGCGACCTATTTCCCATTAAGATCTCCATGTATTTTTTACCATGAGTACCACTTCTGAGACTCTGGAGTTCCCTCATCCCCGTCATCTACATCAGGAGTAAGAGTCCATGAGGCTCCTTCTTCATATACTTTATGGATTCATCGAACTCCAGTCTATACCATCCCTCATATGGCTAGTCCTTTCCACCCTGCAGGAGCGAATTATTTTGACTTCACTGGATTTATCCCAAAATTTGCTTCATGAAGGTTGGGCATTGAGACACAGTCTGTTCCCTTTGGTTAGAGGCCTTTTACATTCGATATTTCGAATGTTTCATCTAGTATTCCATCATCCATCCAAGGTCCTAGTGTGAACCCTAGTGTTGGATTGGGGTGCACGCCAGCCCCTTTCACTTCATATAAGTTTAGAGGTGGTCATATTCCTCCTTCTACTTTGTTTGATGGGGGGTGGCCACCCCCTTCGTTCAGTCTTCACACTAGTGTTCATCCTGTTAGGGGTGGTGGTGGATATTTGAACATTGGGTCTACGGATTACATCCCTTATTTCATCCCATCATCTACTAAACCTATTCCATCGAATGCATTTCTCATGACAAATCCTCCCCATATTCCAATTGGGCCCTTGAGAAGGTATGATCCTTTTAGCTACATTGTTCCCCCGTCATCTGGCATCCTTGTGTCTAGAGGTTATAGTGCCTCCCTAGGTGTCTAGGGGTCATCCAATACACCAGACAAGTAACTTTGGTTATATTGTTCCCCTTTTTCAAGGAATGCCCCAAATCCAAATTTCCATGCACCCTTACATGGGTCATATGGGAGGAGGTCACTATCCAATTGGTTAAGGTCATGGTCTTTACAAGAACCCGTTGTATAAAAACCAATCTTTACAAGGAGCATGGAATCAAATGGCACAACCTAGGCTTGTGTTTTTAGCTACATTGAACTTTCCTGATCTATCCAAACTCACGATTGACTCGATGTGTCATGATCCAGCATGGCCTCTTGTTCCTGCCAAAATTTCTTCGGATGTTCCGAAGTTTAAAGGTAAGAATGGTGATGATCCTAGTGATCATGTTAAAACTTTTCATCTATGATGCTCTTTGAATTCGTTGAATGATGATTCTGTTTGATTACAACTGTTTCAACGCACCCTCACGGGTTCAGACACAAAATGGTATATAGAGCTACTTGGGGGCACATACTAGAGCTTTAATGACTTTGCCATGGTATTCCTTAAT
Organism: Pseudotsuga menziesii; assembly: GCA_001517045.1. Taxonomy (NCBI): domain Eukaryota; kingdom Viridiplantae; phylum Streptophyta; class Pinopsida; order Pinales; family Pinaceae; genus Pseudotsuga; species Pseudotsuga menziesii. The sequence continues at coordinate 135,423 of LPNX010284414.1, read as the reverse complement.
CACTTTTAGTTGTCAGTTTGCTACAATGTTGGTATCGAAATATTGTCGACCTTTCGACAAGACAAAGCCACCCATATTTCTGACCATATCCAAGAATGGAGTAGACAAAATAGATTGATTAAGACCAACATTCCACTAGAATTCTTATTGGAATGGTTCCTTAAGTCCTTACTGCCTTATATCACGAAGGACGCTTTGATGTCGAGAGTGGAAACCGAGGAACATGCCATTTTTCGATCTCAACAGTTAGACCTTATTTATGCTTAGTCAAGGCTCCTTTATGATATTATTACAGATTCTCTGAGGTCAAATCATTATCCTAGGTTTAAACTCTGGTCACATGTCGATGGCATCATTGGCTCTGTAAGCGTGAAATTTGTGGACTAGGTTACACATCAAATGCAAAATTTGTTGCTTAATTAGTCTACAACAAGACAAGTTGTGGCTTCGTCCACCCCCACCTAATTGGCAGATGTACATTTTATGCAATCATTGAACCAAAAGGATAACTAGCAACCCAGACATAATAGGAAAAGGGGGAGGAATAATAAGAAGGGTGGGAATAAAAAGGAGAACATTAATTATGACAAGAATGACGAAATTTTTTTGGGGGGGGATAAGAATACTAAATGGAAGGTCAAATTCCCATGTAAGCTTTGTGGACGAGACCATCTTACATACTTGTGACCTAGAATTGAAGACACCTAGAAGTTCATCACACAGATCCTAACTGTGTTGATTGATCCCTTTGTGCATAATCGAAACATGACTTCAAGGACTCTAACCACTAAAAGTGGTGCTTGTGGGAGTCAAAACTCGCCAGGAACAAAAGTGGTCGTGGTTGTATCAATATGATGTTGGTTGTTCATGTTGTGACCCGTTCACATGATTATGGTATGTCGCAACCAACCACGGGTAAAGAGCCTATGGCCCCGAAGATTCCTTTGTAGATTAACAAGCCTGAGACTATACCATGCATTCATGAAGGGGTGTTGAAGCATTTTCCAATGCCTGAGCCACCTAGATATATTTTATCGTTGAGGATTTGGGCCAGACTCCTTGTGCAATGTTGGCCTTAGAAGTGCTTCAGACTTTTCCATCACAGAGAAATACCTTGCTGGATACTTTGGGAGTTCATATTTAAGTAGTCTGAGTACGATCAAGTTTGAGAATTTCATGTCCATCCTTGCTTGCCTTACCATGTGGATTTTCAAGTCCACGTGGAGTGTCTAAACAACACCATCAAATGCACAGTTATTGATGAAGGCGCTTCGACATTAGTCATGTCGTTATCTTGTTGGAAGGGTATTGGATCTCCCTAGTTGTCGCAATCTACAACTATGTTGACAGCTTTTGATGGACGTTCATTTATACTGCACAACATTATTCCTTCTCTTCAGGTCCAGTTGGGAGGGAAGGTTATGTCGGTCGATGTCGATATGGTTGATGCACCCCTTGACTACAACCTTTTACTGGGTTGAAACTAGATTTATGACATGAAGGAGATTGTATCATCGGTGTTCCATGTTGTATATTTTACTCACGAAGATAGAATCGGGATGATCTATCAATTATGGTTCACTAATTCTAGTTCCTCTGGATCGTTGGGACCTATGGTCTGGGTTATTAAGAATTCTCAGTCAACAACAAAGAATGTTGGTGTTCAGATGTATCTGTTGCTTATGGGAACATTTAACTTTTTGAATGCAAATTTTTCTATTGATTCCACTTCCGAGGGTGCTCTATCATCGTCAAGTTTGGTCCCATTTTGTTCTTCATATTTGAGTGATCCTAGGACTCTCCCTTCTCTAGTTGAATCTAGTGAAGGGAAACCATTGGTCAAAATGGATATGACGTTGTCTACAACAAAGGTCATTTGTCAAGCTTCATATGAAACTACTGTAGACCCTAATCTTTCCTCTTTGGGGATAGAGGAGGGATATCCCATGCTCCCTCCATCTTTGGCGTTCCATTGAACTTGCTCACATGATTGTCTTGATAATACTTTGCCCCTGGATGAAGTGATTGTTGATACCGTGATTTGTCCTTAAAGGCCTTGGGAGTACCTACATTATAGACCTTTCTTTATAACAACTTAAAGGACCGAGCATGATGAGTCCTGGTTTTCCTTAGGTGAGGAAGTTGATCACCTTGTGCTCCCTTTGGATGAGGATAGTATATATGTTGAATGGAACATGAAATATATTTTTCCTACCATCCCGATGAATCAACGTGAGCCTCCTATCCTTGAAGTTGGGACTTATCTAGATAGCCTCGTTGTGCACTCTTGTAAGAGATTAGATTATCCATCTCACTTTCGACTTGTGTTTGAAATAGGAAAGCATCTATTGTGATTTATCGTTTCGATGGTCAAAATATTGGTCAACTATTTAAAGGTTAAGGTAATACTTTAGTTTCCTCCCTCGCACCCAATGATCTATGTTTGAGACTCCAGCCTCAGCTGGAACTTTGTACATTAGTGTATATATTTTGGTTTTACCTACCAAAATTTCATAGCTTCACTCTAGTTGTTTATGTTGATGTATATGTAACTTCGGAATTTATTCACTTGTATATTTCATGTATTGTACCCCGATGTTTATTCCGGGAAGTATCTGTAATGTAACTGAGTCATGTCATGCCTCGATGTTCCTATCGGAAGGTTCTATAATGTAAACAAGTCATGTCAAGTCATTGTGGGTAACCCTCCTATTGATCAAGGGTTAAAGTCCCCGCAATTCTGGGGCACTAGGGTTATTAGACTCTCCTAGAGAAGTCGGCCCTAGTAGGGTTTTGTCAAGTCGAGAATTAGTATAAATAGAGAGCTAGCCTCTCTATTTAGAATACACTCACTCACACTCAGTTGTAGCCCATAGCTGAGGAAGAAGAAGACATTGGGGCTAGGAAGAAAGAGGCTACTGCTGTCGGGAGATCATCTTACTGTTTTGGGGTTTTACTTTTGGTGTTGATTCTATCTCTGATAAAGTTGCGGGGTTTTCTCCATTTATGGTTTCCCTGAGGAAAAACATTGTGTTCATTGTCTCTTGTGTTTGATTGTTGTACTAGTTAGTCTCTCAGTTAAAGATCCTAACATAATGCTAGCTTGAATGATAAAATTCTAACATGGTATTAGAGCTAACCTGAGAAGAAGACACTATACAGCTGTGGGAACTATGGATTCCTACTTTGTGTATCTCTCTCCACAAATTTTCAGCAAAAGAATGTTGGATTAATTCTCCTCCCTACGGCACATCTTTCTGTCGAAGCAGAATCCAATTCTGAGCTTTTTCAGTTTTGGACCCGACACTAGTGCTGGAAATTAGGGCTTTCCACAGAAGTGGAATTTTTCAGTGAGCCCAGGTATGGATTGATCTCCTCCTCAAAATTGAAGTTTAGATATCAAGATCGGAGCATTTCGTTGGACGGAACTCCGGAAAAGAAAAACCCTAATATGCTCCCGAACCAACACTGCAGAAATTCAGCTCCAAATCCAGATTTGACATCTTGACCTGGTAAGATATAAATATTTTGTATTTCCATTTGAGGTTCTCAGTTAATATGTCTCATCATACCAAGCTTGAAGAAAATCTTGAGGGAGATGATAACTTTCGAGCCTGGAAGTACGGGATCTCCCTGGTCCTGGAAGAAAATGAGTTGGACTCCTATATCAATGAGGGGGTTCCAATTCCAGAGGGAGATGAGGCTAAGGCCTTACACAAGAAGAAGTTGGTTATGGCAAAGAGGATTATTGCTGATTCAATCAAGGATCACCTCATACCACATGTGTCCTCTCTAAAGACACCTAAAGCTATGTTTGATGCCCTAACCAAATTGTTTGAAGGGAAGAATATAAACTGGAAGATGACTCTGAGAAACCAACTGAAGAATGTAAAGATCCAGAATGCTGAGACCATCCAGTCTTACTTTACAAGGGTCTCTTAGATCAAGGAACAACTGGAAGCAGTAGATGAAGAAATGGATAATGTTGAGGTTGTGATGACCACCTTGAATGGTCTCCCTAGATCATGGGACTCCTTTATTCAAGGAATCTATGCCAGAAAGAAGTTAGTCAAATTTAGTAGACTATGGGAAGAATGATCTCAAGAAGAAGCTCAAATAGCAGCTCGAGAAGAAAATATGGGAAATGAATATCAAGCCCTCACAGTTCATTCCAATAAAAGCAAAAGAAGTTCTCATCACTCCAGAGGTAAGCATTTCCATAAAACTAACACTAGAAAATATTTGTCTAGAAGCAGATGTTATACATGTGATGAAGTAGGACACCTTGCAAAAGATTGTCCTAAAAGACAAAATAAGAAAAGGGGAAACAAGAGAAGACATCAGGCTCATGCTGCCTGATGTCAAAATAAGAAAAGGGAAATGAATATCAAGCCCTCACAGTTCATTCCAATAAAAGCAAAAGAAGTTCTCATCACTCCAGAGGTAATCATTTCCATAAAACTAACACTAGAAAATATTTGTCTAGAAGCAGATGTTATACATGTGATGAAGTAGGACACCTTGCAAAAGATTGTCCTAAAAGACAAAATAAGAAAAGGGGAAACAAGAGAAGACATCAGGCTCATGCTGCAGAGGATGATGAACCTTCCACAAAGAGAACCAGATATGAAAGTGAAGAATCTTCAAGTGATGAAGAATATGTCTTGATTTCTACTCTCATGGGAAACATCACACACAGAAGCAATGATTGGATTATAGACCATGGGGCTTCCAAACATATGATAGGATTCAAAGAGTCCTTTGTAAAACTTTCAAAACATGAATAACCTCACAAGGTGAAACTTGGAGATGACTACCGGTATCCAATAAAAGGTAGTGGGGAATCCTCCTATAAGCTAGACTTTGGAAAGTCTATGAAGATGCAAGATGTATTGTTTGTACCAAGACTAAAGAAGAACCTTCTCTCCATATCTGCATTAGATGCAAAAGGCATGAGGGTTGCATTTATAGATGGCCAAGTTATCACGTGGCCAAAGGGAAAGACTATTAATGACGCAATAGTGATTGGGGAACAAGAAAGAGGTCTATACAAATTGAAGGGCCATCCAAAACAAGATTTAGTCCATGACACAATAGAGCCAAATGAACTTTGGCATAGAAGGCTTGCACACGTGCATTACAGAACACTACCACTTGCAAGCAAAGCTGTTGAAGGTCTTCTAGAAATTCAAGCAAAACATGATGGAGTCTGCAAAGGATGTGTGAAAGGAAAGAACACAAAGAAGACATTTCCAAGTAGCGAGAGCAAAGCAAAAGGAATCTTGGAAATCATCCACTTCGATGTATGCGGTCCAATGTCATGAATTTCACTAAGCAGGTATGTATACTATGTTTCTTTCATTGATGATTTTTCTAGGAAGACATGGATTTACTTCATGAAGAACAAATATGAAGTATTCAACAAGTTCAAGGAATTCAAAGCATTGATCAAGAACCACACTGAAAAGAAGATCAAGACCTTTCGATCAAATAATGGCAGAGAATTCACATCAAATGAATTCAAAGAGTTGTGTAAAGACTCAGGGATTAAGAGGGAGTTGTCTACTCCATATAATCCACAACAAAATGGGATTGCAGAAAGGAAGAATAGAAATATCATGGAAGCTGCAAGGGCAATGCTTCATGATCAAGATCTTCCTATGCATATATGGGCAGAAGCTGCCATAACAGCTATGTATGTACAGAACCGTACTCCATACAGAGTACTCGAGAACAAGACACTTGAATAAGTATTCTCCGGCAAGAAACCAGAAGTCATCCATCTCAGAATATTGGGTTGTCCAGTGTACATACACATTCCAAAAGAGAAGAGGACAAAATTAGATCCTTCAAGAAAGAAGGGTATAATTGTGGGATACTCTGAAAGCTTGAAGCCTTATAGAATATACTTCCCAGGATTCAAGAAGATTGACATCATCAAGGATGTAACATTTGACGAAGACTCAGCTTACAACAAATCTTGAAAGAAACCTACTGAAGTTCTTGAAGAATCGGAAGCATCCAGAATTCATGACACAACCATGAACGAAGGAACTCAAGAAGAAGATCGAGAATTTGAAGAACCTCAAGAAGTTGTAGATCCACCTCTAGAGAAGAATCCTCATAAGAGGAAACCTGCTTGGATATGAGAAGCTATCCAAGGTGAGGAAAGATATGGGGCTCCAGAAGAGAATCATAGAGAAAGAAAGAGGACCAGATCCTGCTATGGTTATGTAGCATTATTATGTGATTTCATCAATAAAGAAACTTCCAATTATGAAGAAGAGACAGAACGAAAAATAATGGAAGGATGCTATGATCGAAGAGTATCAATCAATCATGAAGAATGATGTTTGGGATGCTGTCCCAAGACCAGAAGGGAAATCTGTTGTAACTTCCAAATGGATCTACAAGATCAAGCATGCTGCAAACGGTAGCATAGAAAAATATAAAGCAAGATTTATTGCTCGTGGCTTCTCCCAGAAAGAAAGAATAGATTATGAAGAAACCTTTGCACCTATAGCAAGATACACTTCCATCAGATCAGTACTTGCTCTGGCTACAGTGATGAAATGGAAGATACACCAAATGGATGTCAAGACTGCTTTCTTGAATGGTGTAGTAGAAGAAGAAGTGTATGTGGAGCAGCCACTCGGTTTTGAGACACATGACAGGGAGTCTCATGTGTGTAGATTGAAGAAATCCCTGTACAGTTTGAAACAGGCACCCAAGGCATGGTACGACAGAATTGACAACTTTCTATCCAGTTTGGGATTTACTAAGAGTAAAGCAGATTCCAACCTTTACTACAAGGTTGAGGATGGCAACCCAGTGATTCCCCTACTATATGTAGATGATCTGTTTGTAACAGGTATGGATGGGTTGATTGCTGATATGAAGAGGAAGCTTGATGTCGAGTTCGAAATGAAGGACTTGGGTATGATGCATTATTTCCTAGGCATGGAGGTGTGGCAAAATGCAGATGTAATTTCCATGGGACAAGGGAAATATACGATAGAGATCCTGAAGAGATTCGAGATGATGGATTGCAAGGCCATGACCACACCTATGGCATCGAACCTGAAGCTATTGAGTGATGCTTCATCAGAAGCGGTTGATGCCATGATGTATCGTCAAATGATTGGGTCCTTGATGTACCTGACGAACACGAGACCAGATATTTTCTTTGCTGTGAACACCTTGAGCCTGTTTTTGACAAATCCGAGACATGTTCACTTGATTGCTGCAAAGCATATTCTGAGGTACCTAAGGGGTATAGTTGATTATGGGCTCAAGTATGATGCAAATCATAAGATTAACCCGGAGGGTTATGTTGATTCAGATTGGGCAGGCAGTGCCATCGATAGGAAGAGCACTTCAGGGTGTTGCTTTAGTATGGGATCAGATGTGATCTCTTGGTTTAGCAGGAAGCAATCCTGTGTGGCACTGAGTACAGCTGAAGCAGAGTATGTCGCATCTTGTTCATCTAGTTATGAGGCAGTATGGCTGAGGAAGCTATTGTCTGATTTATTTGATCTCCAGTTGGATGCTACTTGTATATATTGTGACAACCAAAGTTTTGTGAAGTTGTCGGAGAACCCGGTGTTCCATGACAAGTCGAAGCATATCGAGATCAAGTATCACTATATTAGGGATATGGTGCGGAGAGGAGCAGTGAAGCTCCAGTATGTTGCGACAGACAAACATATAGCTGATGTGTTGATGAAGCCATTGGCCAGAGTGAAGTTTGATTACTTTAGGGAGAAGCTTGGTGTTCTCCAGATCGAGATTTCCCCCAAAGGGAAGTGATGAGTCCGTGAGCCATTCTGACATGGTGAGAGGATTGGTTCCTTCCATGGTCAGATGTAAGGGTTGAGCCATTTTGTCATGGTGAGAGGATTGGTTCCTTCCATGTTAGATATGAGTGCATGTCCATTCTGATGTGATTGAGGGATGTGTTCCCACTTGATCATATATAAGGGTTGTTTCCATTCTGATGTGATTGAGGGATGTGTTCCCACTTGATCATATATAAGGGTTGTTTCCATTCTGCCATGGTGAGAGGATTGGTTCCCTCCATGTCAGATGTGAGTGCCGACCATTTTGACTTAGGGTCAGATATAAGGGATACTACCATTCTGTCATGGTGAGAGGATTGGTTCCTTCCATGTCAAATGTGAGTGCTGACCATTCTAACTTAGGGTCATATATAAGGTCTACTGCATTCTCTGAATGGAGGCACTTGGTCAGTTACCAGGAACCCTTAGTCTAGGACCTAGTGCCTTTCTGACGAGGTCAGATGTAAGTGTTGTGCCTTTCCACGGATGATAGTAGTTGTGTACTATCATGCTGGTGGATGTGAGTGTTGTGCCTTTCTGACGAGTCAAGGTCAGATGTGAGTGCTATGCCCTTCTGATGAGTCAAGGTCAGATGTGAGTGCTGTGCCTTTCTGATGAGTCAAGGTCAAATGTGAGTGTTGTCCATTCTGACTTAGGGTCAGATATAAGGGCCACCGAAAACCTACAAGGAGGTAGGCCTACAACCAGCATGAAAAAGGGTTGACTCTATAGAACTTCCTGTGACGAGAATAATCATGAGATAGCACATATAATGATGACCTAGTGATGATCCAGATCGAGTGATGATTCAGATCCAGTTATGATGTCTTCAAGATGATCAAGATCGAGTGATGATCCAAATCTGGCAGTGATGATCCAGATCGAGTGATGATCCAGATCCAGTGATGATGTCCCCATGATGATCGAGATCGAGTGATGATGTCCCCATGATGATCCAGATCTAGTGGTGATCCAGATCCAGTGATGATGATCCAGATCCAATGACGATGATCCAGATCGAGTGATGATCCAGATCCAGTGATGATGATCCAGATCCAAGATGAAGATGACTTGAAGATGAAGATGACGAGATGATCTAGAGAAGAAGACCAATGGTGAAAAATTGTGTTGAGAGGATACCTTCCTAGTTAAGAGGGAGTGTTGATGTATGTGTAACTTTAGAATGTATTCACTTGTATATTTCATGTATTGTACCCCGATGTTTATTTTGGGAAGTATCTGTAATGTAATTGAGTCATGTCATGCCTCGATGTTCCTATCAGGAGGTTCTATAATGTAAACAAGTCATGTCAAGTCATTGTGGGTAACCCTCCTATTGATCAAGGGTTAAAGTCCCCGCAGTTCCAGGGCACTAGGGTTAATAGACTCTCCTAGAGAAGTCGGCCCTAGTAGGGTTTTGTCAAGTTGAGAATTAGTATAAATAGAGAGATAGCCTCTCTATTTAGAATACACTCACTCACACTCAGTTGTAGTGCATAGCTGAGGAAGAAGAAGACATTGGGGCTAGGAAGAAAGAGGCTACTGCTGTCGGGAGATCATCTTACTGTTTTGGGGTTTTACTTTTAGTGCTGATTCTATCTCTAAGGAAGCTGCGGGGTTTTCTCCATTTATGGTTTCCTCGAGGAAAAACATTGTGTTCATTGTCTCTTGTGTTTTATTGTTGTACTTATTATTCTCTCAATTAAAGATCCTAACATAATGCTAGCTTGAATGATAAAATTCTAATAGTTTATTCATCTATATATAGATTTTTGAGCTTTATGGAATAATGTTACAGTGTGAGGATTTTTTTTGTGGAACAGTTTCTTCAGGTGGTAAGGGGTTGTTCCTAGTATGATCATGCCTTCGACGGGTATATCTCTTAATTAACATTTAGGATAGGATCACATTTCGCTTCCATTTTTTCATTTTCCCATGACTATGTCACATTGACCATATGTACGAAACCGCTTCTTATTGACACAGAACCTCCTTGTTACTTATAGAAGTGTCTTTCATAAGTGATAGAGATTTCACGATCATGGATACCCTAGTTAGAACCTATTTTTCCATATGGTTCCCATGATGAGCATCCTCCTTAGGTCTGGGAGTCCCTTATATTCCCACCATGACTTTGAATGGAAACCCCACATTCTTTTACATCTATTATGCTGGTTATTTCCCTCAGTGACTCACATTTTATATCAAGTTGTAAATGCATTACATGCATCTGCTTGCCTTATTGATCATAATGTTGGCTCTTTACTTCACTTTTATAATCCATATTGCCCAAGCTTGTCTCAATTTTATCTAAGCAACTAGCCCTTTATTTATCCTTTTCAACTTGATCACCCCTTATTCGAGAGGGAAAATTCCCTCAAATGTCCTTACCCTACACACTTCCTTGCATTGAGCATAGGTATGTCCCACTGCTTTGAACTAGATTTCCTAAGTGCGACATTTGTTTCCCCCCCTTTGTACTATAAGCACATTTTATTCCTTTTAAAGATTTATAATATGAAAAAGACCAAAAATAAATAAATAAACATAAAATGTCAGATGAGAAATGATAGTTTCTTATATTGGAAGTTATCGTGTCGCCTTTGAACAAGAGCACAGTTTATGAGTCTATTCATCACGGGTCGGGATTCTAGCATGACTTTAGGAGTTGTACTCATTCTTTGGGACTTTCTCCACCGACTGGTTAAGTTTCTAAACACTATGGAGCCTCTGTTGATACTTCCTATGTCATAGAGTTGTCCCAGATTTTACATTGAGTCTATGCTACCTAAGTGTCTTCATCTTCCTCGTGCTCTTGTTTGAAGGAAGTCTTTAGCCCGCGTCGCCCCTTCCTCACTTATCTTGACTCTTCATGTCGGTCATTCCCAATACATCATAGAGTTGTGGTCCTACCTCGAACTCTGGTCCTACTTTCATCATTGGTAGGTGATCTTGAACTCAACAGATGACATCTCATCATTGGTTGTTGACCGAGTGGTTTCCCTTGTGTTCGACAACAAGAAATCTATTGACACAATGGGATTCGTGTCATTTCTTAGATTCCATTAGACCCTACTGGTGGTTTTGTTTCCCCTATCAGTAGTTTTCATCATTGGTTGTTTCATTCAAAGGGTCTCTTTTGCATGTTATTTGCATTTGGTATGCGTGAGAGACGTGCATGGTTACTGGTTTGTGTACATCTTGTTATCCAATTTCTTCCAAATTATCCAGCATTGTTGTTGACCTCGTGGTTGTTGATGGGGGTTTCCTTAATGCCATCCTTCTATTAGATTCCATTCCATCGACTTCAGATCATTTAATTCTGGAATTGGGATCTAGAGTCAGTTGAGTGTCTTGAGACTTGCAGTCATTAGTGGCATGTTCTTTTTCCATTGACAGATTTGGGAATACATTAGTGTCCCCTAATCGATGGATTGTTCAAGTGTTTGACCTCAACATTTCTATTCAAACTTCTTGTATGCACTTGGTACCTTGACATACATTTTCATCATCAGTTGGATGTGTCACGTTTGTTAACGATATACATCAATGATCGGTAATCATAATATGTTCCATCATGTTCGACCTCAACACCTATATTCACATGATGGGACATGTACCATCGGCAGTTTGCATAGAAGAACTAAGAGTATGGTGGCATTCCATATATGCTACTACATTGATCACAACAATACCTATAGGATTGCAGTACTCATAACATAGCAATGTGCCTTATTATGTATCAGATGTCTTCATTCAGTGTGGAAACAAGACTTCACTATGTATTGTACGTGGTTGTGACCACTTATGACGTATGTCTATTATGTGTATTCATGGTAGTTGTACTTATATGTATCCAGGATTGCTATATGTACTTGTTGTAGGTATAAAATATCCCATGTTATTCTCACACGGGAGCCTAATTACACATACACAGGTAACTTAGTAGAATCCTTTGTTCATTTCTTGGCTTCTATTACATTTTTCTTGACTTCAGGGATTTTCTAACTTAACCGAAATTCCCAAAATCCATGCTTAATTTGTGTGTTTTTAAGATGCGGAAAACTAGTTTTGTTTGGCATTGTTTTGCGATTCCGCAACCCGCAGCCCGCAACCTGCAAGTTGCGGAATATGGGATTTTGTAGTCATATGTTTTAAATTTCCTCACCCCACAACCTGCATCCTGCATAAGTGCAGAATGCAAGGTACAGGATGGCATTTGATATGTCATTTGGTTTGCTTGTTTCCGCAACTCGCATCCCGCAAAGTACGGAATGCGGGCTGCGGAGAGGTTTGAATAAAGTTTTGTTGTTTTGCGATTCTGCACCCCGCATCCCGCAATTGCGGAATGCGGGTTACGAAACGATTAATAAAATTTGAATTTTGTGATTTAATCCCACATCCTACCAAATCTTATCTCGACCGTCGATCTTATCCCCATCCTACGGTCCTAATTATCTCTCACGAATTATATATATGTTGGTTTTGTTGGCGATTTATTTACCATTTTTACCACTATAATTTGTTGCACTGCGTGAATTTACTTCAGGTTTTTTACCAAGCAACTTTACCATTATTTTCCCTGGTTATAGGTTAGTTTTCAAGTTGCCTTTCTTGATTTGAATTATTTACTGTTGTTCTAGTATAAATTATTTTTAGTTTATGGTTTATGCGTACAACAGAACATGTCGACCTCAAAAATGTCTCGAATTACTTGGTGCAAAAACTTGCAGAAAGATATGCTAACTAAAGACCCAAATTTCAATGTCTTCTCTAATACTAGTGGCCAAGTTAGTGAGACCTACCAGTTGGATTGGTCTCAAATCTATTCTATATTTGACAACAATGACCTTCCAGACTTTCAGGATGACCAACCCATTTACAAGAGAATTAGGGATTCTGGCATCCACATGATTGAGAGACCTGTCGTTCTTCCTTACAACGATGCGGTCATATGGATTGTTGATCATGCCAATCCAAAAGACCGTTCTTTTAATAATAGTACATGATTTCTTCTTTCCAATTTTCGTTCTGATACTTTTGTAAAAAATTATGCTCTCAAACCTTTTAAGCAGCTCCTTAATGCCGATTTTGTCAAAGCTGCTAAGTTCATGTATAATTTTGACCAAATGTTGAAGTCTTGGATGACTGAACCACGTAAGTTTTCTCAGAGGAAGGATGACCTCTACCCAATTGAATGGTTTAAGGAACCCTATTCCATCTTTGCAACGATGTTGTGCAGGCTCTATGGTCTCCCTAACTGTTCCTACTTCAAGGAAGAATGGGCCCCCATTGCCCATCATGTTATAACCACAGGAAAATCCCTCCCATGGGATTCAATTCTGTCTTTAGGACTCAAGACAGCCATACAGGAATTTTAGAAAGCTACCGCAAGGAAGAAACCTAGTTTCTTTTTCTTTGCCTACATAGTTGATATATTTTGCGTTGAGTTCCGCTATCCAAATTTGGGATGGAACTAGGTACTGCCGGCCCCGCCTGTACACATTTATCATGCGGAGCTGTGGGACACTAACTATGTAAACATATTTTATGACATTTGTGAGAGTTTCCTTGTCCGAGTCTATTTCCTAATTTTCAACAAGGAAACTCCTGCTTTCTCCCCTGAAGCTAAAACCCTTATAGCCACAATGGGGGTTGGTATTTCAGTGAATCATTTGCATACATCAGGGTCTATGGCAGCAATGCTGCTCATATGCTACCAAAGGTCATGCTTGACCGGTTAGTTCTTGAAGAAATATCATTTCAGACGGTCACTGAGGGGATATATAAGAAGTGTGCAGTGCCTAAAAGGAAAGTCTGGCCCAACTTTCCTTAAACCCTTGGATCCTTGAGCATACCAACCTCCACATGGGCATCAGAACGTAGTGATCATATAGTGCCACTTAAGCTGGGTTTCGCCAGTAAGAGACAACATGATCCCAAGGGGATTGTTGATCTTCACCTTAAGCAGAATCACTTCAACATAGAGTTCGCTCATGAAGAAGTCCCATATGACTCCATCTATCAGGGAGTTGATACTTTCTCTGAGGTTTTAGGCAGGGCTAAAAGTAAAGAAGAACATAGTCAAATCCTATTGTATCAAAAGGAAATCAGGGACAGGGTTCGACACTACAGCGCTATGGAATTAGACATTCAAGAAAAGATGGTGAAAGACAGAGAAGCAAAGGAGGCTCATGTAGCCAACGACGCATCCATATCAACCAATTCAACTATAGATAAAGGGAAAAGTCCTTCGTTTAGTTCAATATTATCTCCTGTTCATGAAAAAGCCTCAACACTTTCACCATCATCACTTCAAGTTACTACTGTAGAGGTTTTATCCATTGAAACTTTTGTTTCAGATCATCCTTCTACCCCTAAAGTGACTGTTACCCAGAGTGGTACTTTCACTTCACTCACTTCTCATATTACTATGCCCATACCTTCTCATACTATGACTCAAACCTCCTCTTTGATATCCATAGGTGTTAATGTACCCCCTATTGATGAGATGAGAGATGAATTCAATGAAGATTTGTAATATCTCTGGAGGAGTATCGTTATAGCAAAGCTGACAAATCAGTGGTGAAAAGAGGAAAAAAGAGAAGTAGAGATCATAGTAATGTGGATCCATCCCTTTCAAATGAAATTGTGTGGACCCAACGATCAGGTGATCCACAGGTGGATGCCACAGACACTGCATCTGTCCTAGGGGCTTTTACATGTGCTAACTTTGATGTTGTCAATACCCTGAACAGGGAATTCAATAAGCATAGGGAAAAAATTGTCAGATTGAAGGAGGAGCTGAAACAGGTAAAAAGACAACATGAGGACAGGTATGATGAATTACAAGTGAGGAATGTTGCTCTTCATGATGAGTTACAAAGAGAAAAGACTACCAATGCTACTTTGGTATAGAAGGTAGCTCTGTTGGAAAAACAATATGAAGATCCAATTGCAAGTGCAACTTCATCTTTGTTTTCTAATTTTTCTCAGGAGGAATTCAGGGAGCTAGCTCTTCAGACCAATAGAGAGCATTATGATTTAGTTAGTGAGTTGTTTAAAACTTTGGATAACATTTTTGAAACTCATGTGACTTTTGATAAAATGTCTGTTGTTTTAGAAGATCTGATTGAAAAAAGGCAACAAGCCTCAAAAGCATACGATGAAGTTACAGACTGGCAAAGGTATATGAAAGATAAGCCAGACAATGTTACCATTCTCTCTAACTTCCAGTTTAAGAAAATCAGGACTATCCTAAGGGCCTGGGAAGATTTAGATGAAACAGTTGATGAAGCTATAAAGAAGGCACAAACTATTTGTAGCAGAAGGTGGCATGATGTAGACAATCTCATGGATGAATTATCTTTTCCTACAATGTTACTCATTGACAAAGTGTGTCCACCAGGATTAATGATCGAGCAAGTTGAACAGAGAAGAGATTAGGTGGAAGAGAAGATTAAGGATCTTTATCATGTCAGTATAGATGATGTGGATCGGTTAATCAAACGGCCATTTGCAGTGGAGGGAAAAATCCACATCTATATTCGTTTTTGGCATAAGCTAGCTAAAAATTAAATTGAAGATCACAAATGCAATGCCCAACTTGGCATTGAATCCGCCAACTATCCTGATATTGAGGAATTGTTACACATATGGAAAATATGGAGAGATTTTCTGGGATTTTAGTTTTGTTTAGGTTTTTGATCCCCTTTTGAGGGAGATTCATTCTTTGTAATAATTATTTAAGAGGTAGTTCTCGAAGGTATCAAGGGACTTTTTTGAGAAGGAAATATTGGTACAGGAGACTGAAAAACACCTCTGTTTTTCCTGAGGTTTATGTAATTTATTGCAAAACTTTGAATAAATATAGTACTGTTATTTCATATCTCTTGTCTATGATCTGATTGAATTTCTTTGATAGATCTCAATTTTTCTTCTTTTGAATGTCCAGAAGATGCTGTGATTTACTTGCAATTGATAAATGTGTTTATTTATAACCTATATTTCTCTTTGTTACTGATTAATGCATTGACAAAGCTTTAAGGAATTTATTCTTTAAATGTCTTTATCTATTTCTGCAAGTGATTGAACAGTAAAAGATTTACAGCAAGCAATCTTGGTTTTTCAACTAACATACGTATCTGCAGGTTATCTTGAATGATTTAATCTTGAGTTGCTTCCATTTAATTTTCATTAAAATATTGTGATTTAAGTAAGGAGTTTATCATCTCATTTGCATTTTTGTCAATGTGGTGAATTACTTGTTATTCAAATATCTCAGGATAATCTAGAAATCAATTCAACAATTCTCTTTAGGTAGCTTAGATTTAGATCAGGATTACTTTCATAGTTAGATATGATTTTTCTTTTCTTCCTATCACCCACCTTGTTTTCCAGTCTGGGAAACAAATCCTCTGTGGATCAAACTCATAAAAGCCAGTGGAGGCTATTGAAATATCCGTGGGAGATCACTACTTTAAACAGCTCGAGGATAAAGCAATACTTGCGTGGGATTGCTTGAATCCTTTGGCTAGGTTTTCTCCGTGTATTGTAAGCCTTAGACACCCTTTTCAGCCATATATACAATTGAGGCTTCAACAAATGGTGCTAGAAGGAGGGCCTACACATCATGCCTAAACGAAATACTCACACCTCCTCCAGCAAGAGATCCGATTATCACTTGTAGTCACGCTCACGCATCTACATCAGGGGAACAAATAACACAAGGTTCAGATGCAGTCCCAGCTACCCCTGGACAAGAATAAATTACCCCATCAGACAGATATGTTCTCGTATCACCCATCCTACGACCCATCACAGTTGAACAACTATTGAAGGGTAATTCCCATAACGTTGCTGAGATTCGAAGATGATTCATTGAAGAGCGTCCAACCCAAAATTTTCCCCAAGACAATAATCAAGGTAATCTGAACTCAGGTGACCAAAACACTGAAAGACGTCATGAACTTTTCAGTGAACCATCTACTCCTAGGCTAGATTTAGATTCATTTTTTCAGGAGTCAACCACTCCTCGACATAACATTCGAGTAGGAGGGCCACCCCCATCACCTCCCTCTTCTTCATCTTCCTCAGACGAATTGTCAGATTTTGAATCTTCGACCTCATCAATAGAGTCTATCCCTATGGCTGACGGACAACATAACAAGCCTTGGTTGGATGGAGATGTCGTGTCTTTTTTTGGTGATCAACATAGGTTTCCTAAAAACCCGAAGAAGTGGCTTCCAAAATTTAATCCAGATGACAAAATCCCTGTGGAAGATCACAACAAATATTTTATGCATGCCATCGGACTTAGGAACATCATACATGAAGACGCGGTTTGTAGACTATTCCCTTTCACTTTTGAGAGAAAAGCTTCTACCTGGTATTTTGTCTTAGAAGCTAGTTTCATCCCATCATGGGATGTGTTTTTTAAACTCTTCACTCAAAAATTTGGGGATGATAAGACCCAGAGGAGTTAGTCATAGAGCTTTCTTCCATGAAGACTAAGGGTAAATAAAGGGTCAAAGATTACAATCACCGGTTTTCATATTTAAAAAATAGGATCCCAAATAATTCCTGTTAAGGAGTTACTGGTAGCATACTATATTAAGGGTCTCCCGACCCAAATAGCCATGTGGGTTAAAAGGGCTCGTAAGGAGTCCTTGCAAGACGCCTTCTCCGAAGCCATACAAGTCAAAAGGGACATGTCTTGTCTCAAGGACAACCCTGACACCACATATGAACAAGCGTCTACCTCGCACAGGAAAAGTGACAATTCTCCTAAACCCATTTCTACCAGTCAAGATCCGTTCAATATGAGTGAAGTGAAGAAGCTCCTCCAAAGACTGTCCAACGAGATGGTGGATCTCAAGAAAACTAACAATGAAAATCAGTCCAACAATATAGGATTTAATAGGCCACCTTTTAGGAGACCCAACCAACCTCCTCAAAATCCACCACCTCCAAATCCTAGCAAGGGATTCACTTCATAATAGATATTTTCTGTCTTGAAAGCCTTAGTTGCAGGAACACCAGACATTCCTGAGTCCTCTGAATATTTGTCCACTCAAGATACAAAACCTCCCCAAGAGGAAGAGGAAGATGACCAGCAAGTCAGCACTGTGAGTTTCTTTTCAGAAGAAGAGGAAGAAGAACCTAACACAGATTTCAACCTACAACACACCCACGATACTATATCTAAAGGGCCACCTCTGCAGGAATCAACACATGTGACACAAGCTCCCAACAAAGGTAAAACTCAAACCCAGAAAGACACTCTCATTCCTGAACCATAATACAATTTGGTCGAGGACTTGAAGAGAGTCAAGGCAAATATATCTTTATTTGACCTTCTCAAAATCCCTTCCATAAGGGATTCCTTGCCCAAAAGCATGATAATCAAACAACCTAGAGAAGCTCAGAATAACAATATTGACTCTTCTCCCTGACTAAACCACCCAAAACCTGGAAGCAAGGGCACTCCACCCTTCTTACTTACTTTTGAAATCTTTAACAAGATTGTACACAAATGCATGGTAGACTCAGGTGCTTCATTTAATGTCGTGCCTCTTTCTATATATAATAAACTTGTCCTATTCAAATTATATAATTAGACAGATCCAAAGTCAAAGTTGTAGGAAGACTGAGGAATGTTCTGCTCAGATTATCTACAGATCCCTGAATTCATCAGAATATTGATATTGTGATTGTAGATATCCCAGATACTTACGGTATGTGGTTAAGTCGAGACTGGTCATAAAAACTAAAAGGTTACTTTGCTACCAATTGGTCTCACCTATGGTTACCCCTTAATGGGCAACCTAACAAACTCAAAGTCGACAGAGTACCTTTCATGAAACAAACTGTAACTGATCTCAACGGTTCCAATGAATCTGTCTCCTTTTTCGATAATCAAATTGAACATTTTACATTTGACACTTTTTTTGGAGACTTACCTGCTGATGTTTCGCTAGCCGAGAATGTGCAGAAACAGTCTCAAATAACTCATCTTACTTCTGTGCCATTCTCCAGTATTATTGCATATAATGTTTATGATGTAAATACTAACTTCAGAATTGATCTTGTTCGTTGGACGTTGTTTTTTGATGGCTCTAGATCTAAGGATGAAGCAGGTGCAGTATGTGTCCTTATTGATCCCAAGGGGATCAAAACAATGATCACGTGCATATTGGAGTTTGAATGTACTAACAAAGTAGCTAAGTACGAGGCATTAGTCCAAGGACTCAGGAAAGCTATTGATATGGGAATGAGAGCAATTGAATGCGTAGGGGACTCTGAAATCATAGTGAAACAGGTACATAATCAAATACATTGTTTGTCTCCATGCTTAGTCAATTATCAAAGACTAATTAGAGATATAATGAATTCCTATTCAGCATTTAATATTAAAATATGTTCCTAGATCATAGAACTTCGACGCTGATCTGTTAGCCAATACTACATCTAGACTAATCCCGCTTGAAGGTTTGTCTCCACAAAATTTCTCTATTGAATTGATGTATAGACCTTCTATACCAAACAATCTCACAAATTGGAAAGTGTTCGGTGATGACCAGCAAATACTAGACTTCCTTTTAGCTAGAACACCTTCGAAGGTATGGCTACTGACGAAGCTTATCATGAAAAGTCACTATCTGACCCTTCCAATATCGTCCTCAAGTCTGTCATCATTTTAGAGAAATTTTACGACTTACAAGATAAATTTAGAAAGACCACCAACTGTAAGACCCAGAGCTCAACCCTGAATTACACGACTATTAATCTGGGAACAGAGCAAGAACCTCGCTTTATTAATCTTGGAATTCATTGTTCCCATGATAAGAGAAGAGTTTTGTTAAATTGTGCAGGGAATTTAAAGACGTGTTTTCCTGGACATACAATGAACTTAGGACTTTTGACACTAGTGTCATGCACCATAACATCCCGATGAAACCTGAGGTAAAACCATATCAACATAAACTACGGAAAATGCACCCTAGTTTAGAGCCTTCTTTCAAAAAAGAACTCAATAAGCTACTCTCAACCAGGATCATATTTCTCATCAGACACACGCAATGGATCACTAACTTAGTACCTGTTCAGAAGAAGAATGGGGAAATCAGACTCTGCGTGGATTTCAGAAACCTGAACTGGGCCTCTAAAAAAGACAATTACCCTATTCCTCCAATGGAGCATATTTTGTAGAAAGTAGCTGGATCTCAGATGTTCTCACTGTTATATGGTTTTTCAGGTTACAACCAAGTCCTGGTTGCCCTCGATGATCAGCTTAAAACAACCTTTCGAACTCCTTGGGGAACATTCGCATACAAATGAATGCCGTTTGGGTTGATAAACATAGGAGCCACGTTCTAGAGAGCTATGGACATAGCTTTCGGGGGATTAATCCATAATTCTGTCATTGTATACTTAGATGATGTAACCATTTACTCTAAAAAACGACAAGATCATTTATATGCTTTGAAACAGGTATTTGAAAGATGTAAGAAATTTGGGATTTCCTCAATCCCAAGAAGTCCATCTTCACTGTGATGGAAGGTAAGTTGCTAGGTTTCATCATCTCGAAGGAAGGTATGATCATCGATCCAGAGTGCACTGAAGCAATTTCCAAGATTGGCCTCCCTAACTCTCGAAAGGCAATGCAGTCATTCTTGGGTAAGATTAATTTCGTCCATAGATTCATTCCAAATTTTGCTCAAGTTGTTAAACCCATGCAATTTTTAGTTAAAAAGGATGTACCATTTAGGTGGTCCGATGAACAGAAGAATGAGTTTACCGAAATCAGGAGAGCTATAGCAGAAGCGCGTGCTCTTATGTCTCCATATTTCAGTAAAGATTTCATACTTTATAATTTTTCTACTGACTTTTGTTATGCAGCTGTCCTAACACAGAAAAATCACGAGGACGCTGAGATCCCCATTTCTTTCATGAGTTCGACATTCAAAGGAGCTGAACTCAACTATTCCCAAGTTGATAAACATGCCTACACGGTATATAAATCAGTAAAACATTACAGACCTTATCTTTTGAAGTCAAGGACCAAGGTGATTGTCCCATATGTAGTCGTTTGCAATGTCCTTGTCCAAAAGGAGTTGGGAGAAAAAAGAGCTCACTGGATGACGACCCTACAAGAATATGATCTAGAGATCAAACCTACGAAGATAGTCAAAGAACAAGGGCTGTGTCAACTCTCTGCCCATTTAAATGATCCTCAAGATCAACACACCAATTGGGAACAGGAAGAGGCTACACCTACAAGTTTTGTTAATACAATCGGAACAACGACATCTGAATGGTATGATCACATCAAGTTCTTTCTTCATAATGGGTTTGCTCCTGAAACCATTGATCCCAAGAAACGTAGAGCATTGAGGCTGAAATCAGCCTCTTATCAACTTATTGATAAGGTTCTGTTTAGAAATAATTATGATGGAGTTTTCCTTAGATGCCTTGAAAAGGACTAGACTGATGAGTTCCTCTTTAAATTTCATGTATAAGGACCTGCAGGTGGGCATTTCTCAAGTGATACAACGGCTCACAAAATCATATGGGCAGGATACTATTGGCCTGCCCTATTCAGAGATGCTCATGCATATGTCAGAAAATTTGAGCCTTGCCAAAAGTGTGCTGGTAAAGTTAAGAAACCTCCCTTTCCTTTGCAGCCAGTAGCATTCCAATTCCCATTTTAGCAGTGGGGATTAGATTTCGTCGGACCTATCAACCCTGTATCTTCTTTATAGCACAAATACATTTTAACAACCACTGATTATTTCACTAGGTGGGTTGAAGCAGTCCCTCTAAGATTGTGTAACACAAACCAGGTAATTTCCTTTCTTAAAAACCAGATAGTCACTAGGTTTGGCACCCCCGAGTATCTCGTTTTTGACAATGCGGCATACTTCCAATCCATTGACCTGACTAGCTACGCCCTTGAAAAGGGGATCAAGCTTAAATTTTCTGCCAATTACTATCCTCAGGGCAATGGAATTGCAGAATTTTCTAGCAAAAACTTTATAAACATCTTGAAAAAGACAGTGGCTTCACATCACAAAAATTGGCATACCCAACTCTATAATGCTCTTTTGACAGATTGAATCACTCTGAAGGTAGCCATTGGTAACTCCCCTTATTGCCTAGTTTATGGCAAGGAAGTAGTTCTACCAGCTAATCTCACCATCCCTTCATTGCAGTTGGCCCAATCCATCCAAGAAAATGATTCTTCTCCATTACAACAGAGGATTGACTCTCTGCTCAAGCTAGAGGAGGATAGAGAAAAGGCCAAGAACAAATTCTACCAACATCAACAGTTGGTCAAAAAATGGTTTGACGAGAAGTCCTCCTCTGAAAGAAACTTTTCAATGGGAGATTTAGTGTTAAGATGGGATAAGCAACACAAAGACAACAAGGAGCATGCCAAGTTCCAATGCCTTTGGTTGGGACCATTCATTGTTACAGAAAAGATTGGTCCTAGTACTGTTCGGTTACAAACACTGGAAGGAGTCGTTGACACCTATCCAGTGAATGTTTTCCTGCTCAAAAAGTATTTTGTTTGAAAACATTATTCAACCCTGTACATAGGTTTGGTGTGTTATTTTGCTTTCTTATTCTTTTTGTTTGCTTGATATTAGTAGACTTTTGGTAATCTCTACACATCTGGAAATGATGGGCAATCAGTCTTTCTCAATATTCAATACTCTTAACCTTAAGCAAATCGTCAGTTTCCATCTTACCTAACTTGTATCAAATTCTGTTATATGTGAATGATAACCAATGATTACAGAATTTCATATTAATGTGCTCTCATCCCTGTCAATATATTCTACGTGCCTTACTCATGTGATGAAAGTCATGGTAGGAAACGGCTCTTCTTGTCTGAGGTCTCATTAGGGCACTACAACATACCTTTATATCCTGGTCAATCATACTCTTTTGGAATTCAATCATGGCCATATAATTTTATTATGTGGATTGCAAGATGGGGGGTCTCATCACAAGCTGACTCATTAGGTTCATAGATGCTTAGTGGAATGACATCTTTGCCATATGATTTGGAGATTGGATTCCAGTTTTCTGGAAGATGGGAGATACCATCACAGGTCGACTCATTCATGATCTACACAACATCGGTGAGTAATGCTGCCATTATGTGGACACCAAGCCATGGTAGTGTCTTGAAATACATATACAAATAAATCCCCAACCGTTCCCAAAAGAATACTATTGTACATAAGGACGAGGGGGTCCTATCTAAGGCCAGCCTTACTATGATCATGGGTTTGATTTTGGACTGAAATTATCATTTGATGGTTCCCAAGCCATGCTAATTGCTTTTAGCCATATGGTTGCAAGACAAGAGGTCTCCTTACCGAGCCATCTTGTTCAATTTCCAAGTCAGGTTTGTGAATGGCACTGATCACCAGAATATGAGGCAATAGTCCTATGTCAATACAGTATTGTTATTTCAAAAAAAAAAGAAAAAAATAAGGGAAATAAACCATGATTTCAGTAGCCTATGTGTGGAGATCCAAATTTGTTAAGGTCTGATCCCAAGTTCAACTTGAACTGCATGCCTATGTCAGCCTGAGTTCGAGTGACCCTTATCCTCCATGCCATCTGAATCGGAGTTACATTATCTTTAAAATGACCATGGGTGGAAACGCATTAAACATTCTTTGATAATTCTTTGTTGGTTGCATTCTTATATTAACATTTCATGTAGTCCCAAATTGATCATTTGTCTACTGACAGATTTGATTGGAAAATATTATTGTTTTGCAGAGATAAGTGATTCTTCCAGGTAGTTGCCATTTGTTTTAGGTACAACAGATCCCATGTTATTCTCACACGGGAGCCCAATTACACATACAAAGGTAACTCAGTAGAATCCTTTGTTCATTTCTTGACTTCTATTACATTTTTCTTAACTTCTGGGATTTTCTAACTTAACCCAAATTCCCAAAATGCATGCTTGATTTGTGTGTTTTTAAGATGCGGAAAGCTAGTTTTGTTTGGCATTGTTTTGCGCTTCCGCACCCCGCAAGTTGTGGAATGGGGGATTTTGTAGTCATATGTTTTAAATTTCCTCATCCCTCAACCCGCATCCCACATAAGTGCGGAATGCGGGGTGTGGGATGACGTTTGATATGTCGTTTGGTTTCCATGGTTCCGCAACCTGCATCCCACAAAGTACAGAATACAGGCTGCAGAGAGGTTTGAATAAAGTTTTGTTGTTTTGCGATTCCGCACCCCGCATCCCACAAATACGGAATGCGGGTTACGGAATGATTAATAAAATTTGAATTTTGTGATTTAATCTCGCATCCCACCAAATCCGATCTTGACTGTCAATCTTATCCCCATTCTACGGTCCTAATTATCTCTCACGAATTATATATATGTTGGTTTTGTTGATGATTTCTTTACCATTTTCACCACTGTAATTTGTTGCGCTACGTGAATTTACTTGAGATTTTTTACCAAGCAACTTTGCCATTATTCGCCCTGGTTACAAGTTAGTTTTCGAGTTTCCTTTCCTGATTTGAATTATTTACTGTTGTTCCAGTATAAATTATTTTTAATTTCTGGTTTATGCCTCCAACAGAAAATGTCAACCTCAAAAATGCCTCGAATTACCCAGTGCAAAAACCCGCAGAAAGATATGCTCACTAAAGACCCAAATTTCGGTGTCTTCTATAATACTAGTGGCCAAGTTAGTGAGACCTACCAATTGGATTGGTCCTGAATCTATTCTATCTTTGACAACAATGACCTTTCAAACTTTCAGGAATTCTAACCCATTTACGAGAGAATTAGGGATTCCAGCATCCACATGATTGCTACGAGACTTGCCGTTCTTCCTTACAATGACGCAGTCAGATGGATTATTGATCATGCCAATCCAAAAGACTGTTCATTTAATAATAGTATAGGATTGCTTCTTGCCAATTTCCGTTCTAAGACTTTCGTAAAAATTTATGCTCTCAAACATTTTAAGCATCTCTTTAACGCTGATTTTGTCAAAGTTGCTATGTCCATGTATAATTTTGACCAAATGTTGAAGTCTTGGATGACTAAACTGCTTAAGTTTTCTCAGAGGAAGGATGACCTCTACCCAATTGAGTGGTTTAAGGAACCCTATTCCCTCCTTGTAGCGATGTTGTGCAGGATCTATGGTCTCCCTAACTGTTCCTACTTCAAGGAAGAATGGGCCCCCATTGCCCATCATGTTATAACCACAAGTGAATCCCTCCCATGGGCTTCAATCCTGTCTTTAGAACTCAAGACAACCATACAGGAATTTCAGAAAGCTACTGCAAGGAAGAAACCTAGTTTCTTTTTCTCTTCCTACATAGTTGATATCTTTTGCACTGAGTTCCGCTATCCAAATTTGGGATGGAGCTGGGTACTGCCAGCCCCACATGTACACATTTATCATGCGGAACTGTGGGACACTAACTATGTAAACATATTTTATGACATTTGTGAGAGTTTCCTTGGCCGAGTCTATTTCCTAATTTTCAACAAGGAAGCTCCTGCTTTCTCCCTTGAAGCTAAAACCCTTATAGCCATAATGGGGGATTGGTATGTCGATGAATCATTTACATACATCAAGGTCTATGGCAGCAATGCTGCTCATATACTACCAAATTTTGTGCCTGATAGGTTAGTTCTTGAAGAAATATCATTTCAGATGGTCACTAAGGGGATATATAAGAAGTGTGCAATGCCTAAAAGGAAACGTTGGCCCAAGTTTCCTCAAACCCTTGGATGCTTGAGCATACCAACCTCCACCTGGGCGTCAGAACTGAGTGATCATATAGTGTCGCTTAAGATGGGTTTTGCAAGTAAGAGACAACATGATCCCAAGGGGATTGTTGATCTTCACCTTAAGCATAATCACTTCAAAACAGGGTATGCTCATGAAGAAGTTCTAGATGACTCCATCTATCAGGGAGTTAATACTTTCTCTGAGCTTTTAGGCAGGGCTAAAAGTAAAGAAGAATAGAGTCAAATCCTACTGTATCAAAAGGAAATCAGGGACAGGGTTCAGCACTACAGGGCTATGGATTTAGAAATTCAAGAAAAAATTGTAAAAGACAGAGAAGCAAATGATGCTCATGCAACCAAAGACACATCCATAACAACCAGTTCCACTATAGATAAGGGAAAAGTCCCATGGAAGAAATCCCACAGGAATCTATTTATCAGCAGGATAAAGCCTATTTACATACTTCAGAGAAAATTAAACAGAAGCTGAGCAGGATGTCTTCGACATTAGACACTCAAGAAATTATAACTTCTCGACTAGCTGAAGCTACTCAGGTGACCACTGTTGTTGAGAAAGTTCAATCTGAACAAACCCAAATTGAGGACAAGCCACTCAAAAAATTGAAGGTTCAGGTTTCATCCATCCCTGCTTCTACTATAGATTTTACCAATTTAGAGGAGGAGGATGAAAGGATTTCCTCTGTGCTTGTCACTATGGAAGCTGGAAATGGTAACGGTTTACATGAGTTTACAAATCTATTTAATGGCAGCAATAAGAGGTCTTCATCAGCTCTCCCACAATCACAACCTTCTTCTCATCCTTGTCCATCATCTTCTACTTTACTCATTTCGTCAATCCAAGCCTTATCTTCCTTACGTGCTGGTTCTGCCATGACACCTCTGATGTCTCAGCTATATCAAGATGCCACATGTTTACCCCTTTCTATTACACATGTTTCTTTACAAATTCCCATTCCATCATCCACTATACCTCCAGTTTTTAAAGTTCCACTGCATATTCCTTCTTTCAGTTCAGTATTATCTCCTGTTCATGAAAAATCCTTAGCACTTTCACCATCGTCACTTCGAGTTACTACTGTAGAGGTTTCATCCATTGAAACTTTTGTTTAAGATCATCCTTCTACCCCAGAAGTAACTGTTACCTAGAGTGGTACTTCCACTTCACTCACTTCTCATATTACTATGCCCATACCTTCTCATACTATGACTCGGACCTCCTCTTTGATATCCACAGGTGTTAATGTACCCCCTATTGATGAGATGATAGATGAATTCAATGAAGATTTTTTTATATCTTTGGGGGAGTATCGTTATAGCAAAGCTGACAAATCGGTGGTAAAAAGAGGGAAAAAGAGAAGTAGAGATCAGAGTAATGTGGATCCATACCTTTCGAATGAAATCGTGTGGACCCAACAATCAGGTGATCCACAGGTGGATGCCACAAAAGCTGCATCTGTCCTAGGGGCTTTTACAGGTGCTAACTTTGATGTTGTCAATACTCTGAATAGGGAATTCGATAAGCAGAAGGTAGAAATTGTCAGATTGAAGGAGGAGCTTAAACAAGTAAAAAGGGAACATGAGGACAGGTATGATGAATTAGAAGTGAGGAATGTTACTCTTCATGATGAGTTACAAAGAGAAAAGACTACCAATGCTAATTTGGTACAGAAGGTAGCTCTGTTGGAAAAATAGTATGAAGATGCAACTGGAAGTGCAGATTCATCTTCGTTTTCTAAGTTTTCTCAGAAGGAATTCAGGGAGCTAGCTCTTCGGGCCATTAGAGAGCATTATGATTTAGTTAGTGAGTTGTTTAAAACTTTGGATAACATTTTTGAAACTCATGTGACTTTTGATAAAATGTCTTTTGTTTTAGAAGATCTGATTGAAAAAAGGCAACAAGCCTCAAAAGCATACGATGAAGTTACAGACTGGCAAAGGTATATGAAAGATAAGCCAGACAATGTTACCATTCTCACTAACTTGCATTTTAATAAAATCAGGACTATCCTAAGAGCCTAGGAAGATTTAGATGAAATGGTTGTTGAAGCTATAAAGAAGGCACAAACTATTTGTAGTGGAAGGTGGTATGCTGCAGACAATCTCATGGATGAATTATCTTTTCCTGCAATGTTACTCATTGACAAAGAGTGTCCACCAGGGTTAATGATCAAGAAAGTTGAACATAGAAGAGATGAGGTAGAAGAGAAGATCAAGGAGCTTGATCATGTCAGTATAGATGATGTGGATCATTTAATCAAACGACCATTTGCAATGGAGGGAAAAATCCACATTTATATTCGTTTTTGGCAAAAGCTAGCTAAAAATTAAATTGAAGATCACAAATGCAATGCCCAACTTGGCATTGAATTAGCCAACTATCCTGATATTGAGGAATTGTTACGCATATGGAAAATATGGAGAGATTTTATGGGATTTTAGTTTTGTTCAGGTTTTTTATCCCCTTTTGAGGGAGATTCATTCCTTGTAATAATTATTTAAGAGGTAGTTCTCGAAGGTATCAAGGGACTTTTTCGAGAAGGAAATATTGGTACAGGAGACTGAAAAACACCTCTATTTTTCCCGAGGTTTATGTAATTTATTGCAAAACTTTGAATAAATATAGTACTGTTATTTCATATCTCTTGTCTATGATTTGATTGAATTTCTTTGATAGATCTCAATTTTTATTCTTTTGAATGGCCAGATGATGTTGTGATTTGCTTGCAATTGATAAATGTGTTTATTTATAACCTAGATTTCTCTTTGTTACTGATTAATGCATTGGAAAAGATTTAAGGAATTTATTCTTTAACTATCTTTCTCTATCTCTGCAAGTGATTGAACAGTAAAAGATTTACAACAATAAATGTTGGTTTTTCAACTAACATACGTATCTGTAGGTTATCTTGAATGATATAATCTTGAGTTGCTTCCATTTAATTTTCATTAAAATATTATGATTTAAGGAAGGAGTTTATCATCTCATTTGCATTTCTGTCAATGTGGTGAATTACTTGTTATTGAAATATCTTAGGATAATCTGTAAATCAATTCAAAAATTCTCTTTAGGTAGCTTAGATTTAGATCAGGATTACTTTCATAGTTAGATCTGATTTTTCTTTTCTTCCTATCACCCAACTTGTTTTCCAGTCTGGGAAATAGATCCTCTGTGTATCAAACTCACAAAAGCCAACGGAGGCTATTGAAATATCCGTGGGAGATCACTACTTTAAACAGCTCGAGGATAAAGCAATACTTGCATGGGATTGCTTGAAGCCTTTGGCTGGGTTTTCTCTGTGTGTTGTAAGCCTTAGACACCCTTTTTAGCCACATATACAACTGAGGCTTCAACAATACTCTAGATCTGCAGGCATGCATACAGAGTTATCATTGTATTACGTTGATGAGTGGTTAGTTCTTCCACCTGGATCTTCATTACTCCACTCATAGGATTATTATAGTGTATTTCAGCCATCGTGTACCCCTCTGACCTCACACATTAGGGGGAATTTGTTATAGCATGATTTTCCACACCTCATGCATCATGCCTTGATGGCCTTCCCTTGTCCCTGGCAGACTCACCTCACCCCCTTTACTCACTATATCCCTGATGCTTCAGTTTAACCCTTAAAAAAGACATTTTTGAAAACATACGTGGGTCATCAGTTATACAGCTCGTGTATACACATCTTGGACCATTACATCCCACGTACATCGGGCTTTGTGCTTAAAAACAAAAAATATTTGGAGTTTTCCTCATCAAGTAATGAATACCTTGATCTATGTCCTTCCATATGCTGAGAAATGCTCTCATTCGATCCTCCATTTCCCCTTTGAGGGCTATATATTGAGCCATTGTGAAGCATTGGAGGAGGATAAACTTTGAGAGTAAGGAAATTATAGCAAAAAAATTGCCCCATTGTCATATTCTTGAGTTTGCATCCCTTTGTCCTTGTTGATAGAACCATTTGTGTTCATTTCCCAAGTTCTCCATTTCCTTTATGAGCTTTCCTTGTATGGAGGATTGAAGTGGTGGAGGCCCAGGTGGAGGGACTCGGTTTCTCTGTTTCGACGAGGTACTGACAGAGGTTGTCGTATTGTATCTTTGTTTTTATATTAATAGAAATATCCATTTCTCATCCAAATTTCATGTGCAATTGTTTATATTTATACATGGGTGTAATTGTTTTATACATGTTTAAATGGATTATCCTAGATTGAATACTAACATTTTATATATTTTATGTTTGGATATATATTTGTTGTTGAGGGAAAATTGTAGAGACAAGCTTTTTATCATGAGCTCAATTGTAGTCGTCTTCAAACATTCGACCGAGGTACAACTTCTATCCCTTAGTTGTTAGTTTCATTAATTTATCTAGCATACTTGAGAATGGATGTGATTTCCGGTGTCATACTGTCTCTTGTGGTCCACCCCAAACCATAGGAAGATTTTCTTCGTAACACATATTGAAATAATGGACTCTCATCTTGAAGGTATTGATCAGACTGCTCATCGTATCATTGTTTTCACCTCGGGACTAGATGTCTATTTGGAGGGCTATAACTGGGATGCTCTTGAGTGTAAAGATCAGTTAAAAGAAATTGCAAATTCTTTTTTCAAAGCATAAGGAAATGTTGAATGGAAAGGAATCTCGGTTCGAGGATAAATCTGTGAACAATAATTATGATGACTCTGATATGAATTTTGCTGATAAGAATATTATTGATTTAGCGTTACAAGTTGAGAAAAACTCCAGCATTGAGAATGAGGATACTCGTAATGAATCTCTAGAAGACAATTTACTTCATCATGTGGATACTTTTGAAGAAAAATCAAGGTACTCATTATGTGGAATTGGACTATTATCTTGAAGCTACGTAGAGTATTAAGGATAGTTCCTTGGGAGAGGAAAATGACAGCTCACTAGATACAGATGATTCAAGTCAGGATGAGCAAGGTCTAGATATTGATATCAATTTTTAATTTGTCTATCAATTTTTAATTTTATCAAGATCTATAGTAGTATGGGAATTTATTCTTTTTGTTACAAATTTACATTTTAGAATACTGTAATTATGATATTTTTAATAGTATTTCTCATACTTTTGGATGAAAAAACTTTTTGTAAGAATCCACGGAATTTATTCAACCATATTAATATAAATATAACATTTTTTGTCAAAAAAAAGGAAAGAAGAAAAGTTGTAGGATTTTTTTGTTAGCTTTTAAATGAGCTATAATAGAGCTCAAGCGAGTCCAAATTTTAAAAAGTTACGGCCAAAATACGGCTTTCTTTTTTCTAGCCTAAAACCCCAAAGTCTTTGTATAATTTTTTATTTTGTATTTTGTTTAAACCAAATATGAGCGTGGCCTAAGAAAGGANATATATATATATATATATATATATATATATATATATATATATATATCGTGTTTTTAATTCAAATCTACAATGTATTTCAAGTTTTGTTCATGTTTTTTTCAGTTTACACTATTGTGCAAATTTGAGGGTAGCACCAAATCTAGACGTTTGCATGGCTTTAAGCTTCAAATTTCATATCTTGTTTTTTGTCATAGTTTCTATTTATTATAGTATATATGTACTACTTTATTCTTAAGATCATTAGTGTTACTTTTTCTCTTTTAGAGGTTTAATCCAAGTATGCAATCTCTTACTACTACAATTTTTTTTCTTCCATATAATGTAATTTTAAATTGTAAGCCCATTGGAAGTCCCTACCATGGGTTGTTGGGTTTCTTGGGATAAACGTAGGATTGGTTCCATTAGTTATGTAATTTACTATTCCTAAATTTTAATAACACTAATATAAGTATCTTTAACTCTTGTGTCATCATAAGAAGAAGAAAACTTGTGGAAGATGCAAATGATGATGAATTGGGCATTAGTTCATCTGGAATGGTGCTAGAAGTTAATAGAAGGGGGAAAGACTTTTATAAAACTATGAGGGATATAATGGAAAGAATGTATAAACATACTTTTCACTTACATTACATAAATCAATCAAATGATTCCAAGAATCAGATCATATCTAAACTACAAGAAGCGTTTCCATAGCAATTGTCAATGAGACATGTTAGACTTGCAATAACAAAAACATACAACAACAAAAAAAATCCTTCAAAAAGTAATATTCCTCAACATGTTTATGTAGAAAATGTATCTACTACTACAAATCATTTATTTAATTTTTTAATTATGCTATATTTACTTTTCATATCAACATAAAAATAGTTTTTAATATCATTTTACATTTTTAGGAAGATTATGGAAATCCCAAAGGACAAACGAGGTGATATGTGAAACATGCGAGTAGGTATGTCCAAAAAAGTGTACAAGGAGATGGTAAAGGAAATGGACATAATTGCATCGCAGGAGGACCCATATCAACAACAATGTGCTTCAAATGTATGAAAACATTGATTTTTTTGGATTATCGTGTACATCTAATTAATTATTTCAACATTAAATATTAATTTTCAATTGATTTGTTGTAGAAAAGAAAAGAAAATTTAACCCATTAAGCACATAAGACAAGACGAAAACAAAAGAATGAGTTGATAGCAAAGTTTGCGAGTAGTTGTAATTTCCTTTTTACAGCTTAAGATTTCATAGTGGTTGTGATCTTTATATTTATTTATTTATTTTCACCAGTCATCCTTGGATATCTTAAAATAGGTGTTAACATATAAAGAGGAGCCATCAGACGAGTTGATTGACATTGGGTTAAGCAAGGGTTGTGGGTATATGTTGGCATATCAAAAGTTAATTGTGGAATATGCAAATATCTATGTTGTCTTACTTTTCTAATTTTATAATTAATATAACAACAAAAATATTCTATATTAAATCTATGATTTGTGGCGGGGTATAAAACTTGCAGGAAACAAAGTATGGAGTGGAGCTAACAGAAGAGTTGTCAAGAGAAGGCATGATATTTGGCTTTGAAAGAATGTGCATAATTCATGACTCAATTATTTCTATGGTACATCGCTTTTCAATTTGCATTCATTCATATTATCTATTTCATTTTTCAGTATTCTAAACAATATTGGAGATACACTTGGTACAATTTATTTTTATGTTTGTAGATGGAAGCTGAAGAAAGGAATACAATCAAGGAAATCAACAAAAAATTTGGCCAAATAACCCAAGTGATGCAAGTGGCTCGAGCACTGACAATGGTTCCAACGAAGATTGATGATCCACATATTTTGTATGTTAATGCAAGCTGATGTATATTTTGAAATAAATGCGTGTGAAAATTACACATTTTGTATAATGCACTAGACATAGAGTCCAATTTGAAAGGCAACATGTTACCAATAAGAGTAAATATTACATGCATGTTGAGATTTTGATTATTGTGGACTTTATGTTGTCATCTTTTATATGACAAAAGGTCTCTTATTCATATATAACAAAATAAATCTTTTTATTCTATTGCATTCTCCAATGTCATTGTCAAATGTTATATGTGAAATATTAAATTGGCAACTAAATGTATGGATGATTAAATATTGGAATAGAGGATAGAATCTATGATATAACAAATTAATCCAAACAAACACAATAATTAAATTTGAAATGAATCATACTATACAAAGCCATTTCAAATTCTTATGAATAATGGAATTTAAAAAAATAAAAAATAGATATTTCACTGCAATGTCAGTAGTCATTGTTCAAAAAATAATCTACAATTCTTTTGATAAATACTATTGCCCCAGTGTGTTTGGTTAAATGTTACGCCCCGGTGCATTCAATTAAATTTTACACCACGGTGTGTTTTATTGAATGATGTGCCTCGGTCCTCTAATTTATATATACCACACCGTTAAAATTTAAGAAAATTTCACGACCCATTCACATAAATCGGTGTGTTTATTCTTATTAATTGCCCCAGTTCTTTCCCATTGCTAAAACACACCATTGCTTATTATTGTTGTTGGTGGATTAATTACTTATTATTGTTGTTGGTGGATAAATTGCTTATTAAAACAATCAATTCACATCATAAACTATCAATCCAGGGTAACGTCTATTTATTTCAAGGTTATCATGCAAAGTCTATGCAAGCCACAATTTCCTCACTAACATTGGCCATCTAATATGGGTTGCAACAAAGTAAATCACACAACATAAAAGTAAATTGTAGAAAGTAAATACTAAAACTAATTCGCACTGTATGGGAAAATAAGTTCACATCCACTCTTACATAATTGAAACACACTCACACTTGCATAAAATTAAATCACACTCACACTATGGTTGCAACCATACGAAACTACGAATCTAACACACTTGCATAAATCAAGAACAAAAATAAATTAATCAAATTCAAATACATTATATGATATGCAATAAGAAAAAGTTAGTCTAATTACAAATTATGAAAATGAAATAACTATAATATACATTAATAAAAGAGATTAAAAGAAATATAATTCTTATTCCATCACAAATTGGACTTGTTGCTCTAAGAGTCCTCCCCTTGGAATAGAGAAGGAGCTCTTATTTATACATGAGTTTTTCATAACAAATAATAAATGAAGATCCAAAATATCCTCAACAAATTACTAATAATTTGGATCTCAAAATCAATTCAAATCTAATGCCAAATCCTTTGCTAACCTCCATGCTATTTAGGATGTATTTGAAGTCAAATTCGAATTTAGAGATTTGAGTCATGATAACATGCCCAAAACTCATCCCAAGTGACTCCTAATAGCATTTAACTTGTTGGGTCCAACATATATTGCATGAAGGTCTTCAAATCTTTGTAAATAAACCAAATATGCACTCCCATCCACCACCAACTTGTCCCTTTTATCTTCAAATAATTTAACATCATAATTTGAGACATATAAGAAGAATAGAAATAATGGATTTATAAACATACATCACCCCTAATGAATATGTTTCTCCAAGGTGGCTTCGTGGAGTAGTAGTAACAGTAACAACAAGAGTAACATCAATAGTAATGACTTAATAATTCCTCACATGAAAAATGTCAAGCATCCATTTTCGTTGATCTTCAGCCATATGAGTTGCGGCAAATATCCTGGAGTAACAACAACTGGCCTGGAGTTGGCTCTACAAAAATCATCAAACTTATCCATGTTTCAAATATTAGTGTAAAATATGTTATTTTTCCAATGTTTATTCATAATTCACAGGAAATACTAAGGAAATGCAAATGGAAACCACCTTAGGTATAAATCTTGCAAATAAGCATAAAAATGGATTAATAAGCATTAATACAAGGTAATGGGAATGCAAGAAGGGATTAAAAGTAGGGAAAATATAGTGTAAAATAGGGGCATTTCCATGGCCCAACAATTATGAAATGCACTGATGCGCTATGGTATATAAAAAAGCACTGATAAATTTTAAAAATCTATAAAATTTTCGATACATATGTAGTAACATATTGCACGGGTGCTTTATTATAATACGTACACACCGGTGTGTTTAATCAATAAAAAATCATTGTGATGCTTTGGTTACAACTTCCCGGTGCGTTTAATCATTAAAAAAACATTGTGATGTTTTGGTTACAACTTCTCGGTGCATATATTATTCTAAAACACCAAGCGGTGTTAAATTTTGGTGTGCACCGATGATCTATGTGTTTTAGTGAACCGGTGTGTATTACTTTTATTATATGTTTTTTAACATAAACGATTGAGGAATTTTTTATTAAAAAATGAGTAATTAAATATTACAATAGGCTTGACATCGACTGCTCCCAGAGGAATACCAAGTCCATGCCTCCATATGCTTCCTTTTCCATTCTATTTTTTTCATCACCATTTCCTATTCTATGAGTGCTAAAACTCCCTATAAACTGCCCAAGTAGAAGGATACAAAAGCATAACATTCGAAGGATGAGAAGGAAGGGTTCACTATAAAGGGATCTAGTTTCTCTCATAATCTTGCTAATCACATAACAAGTTTTCGCACTCTAGATCCACTCCGTTATTGGCCATACTATCTGCTTGTTTGTTATTTTCTCTCAATACATGAAGGAAGTTGATGGATTTATAATCATCTACCATGCATTTTAAAAGATGACGAGTCTTGGTGACTGGGCTCTTTCAATTCCTTACTAGTTTCCTTGCTTCTCCAATAACCATGCATGAGTCTCCGAAAACCACCAGTTCCTCAATGCCTTCTTTCCTTGCCAACTCTAGTCCTTTTATTAAAGCTAACCATTCCACCCCATTGTTAGTATTCCGTCGATTCTCCAAGCATACTCTTTCAACTTGATTCCTTCATAATTGAAATAGACTCCCCTCGCTCCTGCCATCCCCGGATTGCGTTTTGAGGCACCATCAAAG
Organism: Pseudotsuga menziesii; assembly: GCA_001517045.1. Lineage (NCBI taxonomy): Eukaryota > Viridiplantae > Streptophyta > Pinopsida > Pinales > Pinaceae > Pseudotsuga > Pseudotsuga menziesii. Next base: position 99,408 of record LPNX010284414.1, on the reverse strand, counting down.
AATAAAGAGCTGCAGCCCAAATTATTCCACCAGCATTTGAATTCTTTCGAATTCATTCTTATTTGCCAAGATTGCAAAATTGAATTTTTTTTGGGTTGAGTCCATGGAAGATGTGGCGAGAGAACTAGTGATTCGGAGGCCCAATCTCTTTCTTCTACAATCAACGATTCCTTGCTGATGTTGTGCATTCCTTTCATGCATAAGAATTCCACCCAAAGCACTTTTGTAGCTGCCGCAAATTTACCCGTACTATTTTCCCCCCCTTAAAGATCTCCTTTTTTCTCACTATCCAAATCTTCCAGCATATATATATTGGAAGAGCTTCCCAAGCCCTTGCAAAGTCTAGTTTGTTGAGGAGTGATCCTTGGTAGTAATCCTTCCAACAAGCAAAATGATCATCACAATTTGTTGGAAATGTCAATTCAAATTGGAGATCCTTGTAGGCTTGGTGCCACACCTCCCTGGAGAATTTGCACTCTAAAAACAAGTGTTCTAGAGATTCCTCGGAATCTTTACAGAGAATACATCTCAGTGGGCCTTCCATTCCTCTTTTTCTTATATTGTCTACTGTTAGAGTTTTGCGGTGGGCGAGTATCCAGAAGAACACATTGATTTTGGACAGACCGTCCTTATTCCAAATCTTCTTCCATTTCCTATCATTATTGTTGCTGTTGTACTCCACATCCACTGCTCTGTAGCCTAACTTCACCAAATAACACCCAGTTTTGCCCCAAAATTGTTCGTACTTTAATGCGCAATGGACTTGTATTGGCATCACTATGATAAGAGCAATGTAATCAACGTTGAGATGGCTGATCTCTGGATCAAGCCACCCAGAGCACCACTCGTTAGTCGCGTAGTCAAAGAGATCGAACAACGTGTGGATATTCATACCTTCCAATCTCTGCATTAAATTTGGAAACACATGCATTAAAATGAAGGGTGAAATGGATGCACAGTGGTCTGTCCAAATTTTGATAGACTTGTCATTACCAGGATTCTATTTCAACTTCTTTGTTATGATGTATGCAACGTGTTTACACAGCTCCCAAATTGACGATCCTTTCCTGTCCATGCAAATGTTGTCTAGACATCTCTTTCTGGTGCCTGTCAGATATTATTTTTGTAGTATTTCTTTCCACCATGCTCCTTTTCTAGTTATGATTCTCCAGACAGTTTTAAATCCAAGAGCTAATTTCATCTTGCTTGTATCTCGTATTCCAGCTCCTCCATAGACTTTTGGTTTGCAGACAGTCTCCTAATTCACCAAATGAAATTTTTTAAGGTTGTCTGTTTTGCCACCTTGCCATAGAAATCTTATGATTTCTCTTGCAAAATATTTCATAATTTTTTTTGGAGCAAGAGAGATCAAGCAAGAGTAAATGGGATAGGAAGAAATGATGGAATTGATAAGGGTGAGATTTCCAGCCGGATTAAGCCACCTTGTACCCCATGAGTTGATTTTGTTCTTGGTCTAATCTATCATCCCTTTTCAATCAGTAACCCCTTTTTCCCTTAGAAAATTGGGACCTTAAGGTAATTGAAGGAATTCCAAGTTGCATTTCCTTCGAAACCAAGGGTCCTTGCTATCTTTTCCAGCGTTCCCGGGGGGCGATTCCAATCGTAAAATTTGGACTTGGTTGAATTTATTTTGCCATCAGTTGCTTTGAGGAAATTGGACAAGACTAAATTGAATCTCCGTGCAATTGTGATAGATGCTCCTCCTAGCATAATGGTGTCATCAACAAACTACGCATGGTTGGTAGTTTTCACTCCTCTAGCTATCTTCAAGCCTTTCAGATCTCCAGACTCCTGCAAAAGTTGTAGCTTTCTTCTCATAGCTTCAGCCACCAAGAGGTAGAGAAATGGGGACATTGGACAGCCTTGCCAAAGCCCCTTGGTTACTTGAAAGAATTTGGAGGGTCTACCATTTACTAATGGTGCTATCCATGGCCTTCTTATACAAGCTTTTACCCATCTTACGAATCTTTTGGAAAATCCAAACTTAGACATGACTTCAAAGAGAAAAAATGATTTACCCTATCAAATCCATTTTCCATGTCGAGTTTTGATGGCCATACCTTGTTGCTTCCTTTCCACGTTGGAGTGTATTGATTCCTGAACGATGATGATGTTGTCCAGAATTTGGCATGCAACTACGAAACCTCCTTGCGAATCTGAGATGAGGCGACCCATAATGAGATTTTATAAGAAGTGTTGCATAATGAGATTGGTCTGAATCTATCAAGTGTTAAATGATTCTTTTATTTTGGTATAAAAGACAAGAAGGATGAGTTAGTTTCCCCACCAATCTTATCTTTTTTTCTTGTCTAGTTTAGCATTTTTTTCAGATCTTCTTTTATTATATCCCAGGCTTCTCTATAAAAATTAATTGTGAAACCATTCGGCCCCTGTTCTTTATCAGCATGGAGTGACCAAATTGCATTTCTTATCTCGTATTTCATGATGGGTTTTTCTAGCTCCCTGTTTTCTGCATCTTTTATGAGCGATGGTATACCATGGAGTAAATTCATTTGTGCTTCTGGATCTGTCTTTCCCATATCTGCATATAGCTCTTGAAAATGACTGTAGGCGTGATCCTTGAGATCTTCCTACCCTGTTATCCTATTTCCATGATTATCCTTCAGCTCCTTGATGGCATTGTAACTTTGTTGCACCTTGGTTTTCTTGTGAAAGTACTCAGTATTGCTGTCCCCACCCTTCAACCACGTCTTCCTGGATTTAATTCTCAATACCTCTTCTATCTGTCTTGCAGCCTTTAGAATTCTGATATTTAGGTCTCTCTCCTGCTTTAGATGCTCTAGAGACACCTCTTCTACTTCCATTATGTATAGCTGCTAATTCCCTTTGTAAATTTATTTTTTGCTTGTTTGGTTCCTCAAAGTCTTCACCCATTTCTTTGGGGCAACTTTCATTGTTCCAAGTTTTGACCCCCAAATGTAACTAGGGGATCCGAGGTGTTGGAGGTTCCACTCCCTTTGGATTAACTCCATAATTTTGAAATCATGCAACCAGATTGGGTTGGATCTGAAGGGGATGGGCTCGAGACTCACTAGTGGGGATAAAGTCAGAGCTAATGGTTTGTGATCTGACATTGTTGAAGGTAGAGCAAGAGAGGTAGGTAAGATTTATTTCTGCAAGAAGGTGGATCTTACTAGAAAATTTTCCAACCTTGTCGCTACATGCCCAATTCCAGTTCTTCTATTGCTCCATGTGTACTTCTCATTCCTTAGTGGGATTTCCAGCAGATCTAGATTCGCCATCAAGTCCTCCATCTTTTCACGGAAAGGGTCCCTGACCTTTGTTCCTCCTCGCTTCTCACACTGTGTCCTAGTGGTATTGAAGTCCTTGACGATGATGACATCTTTCCCACGCATCTCCTCCTTGAGATTGTTGAGATCTTCCTAAAATGTTGTCTTGTCCCTGTAGTGTGTTGGCCCATATACATTACAGATGTATAACAACATTAAGTCCTCCTTTTCCCATATTTTTGTCAAAATCTAGTGATGGATTTCCCTGATTTATTTGACCAAGAATTTACCTGAGAAAATGGTGGCTACTCCCCCAGATGCTCCTTTGGAACTTATGGCTTTTCCTTTGTTGTTTTTCCAGAAATGACATGAAAGTGCCATAGCCTCCACGTCTGGAATTTTTGTCTCTTGGAGCAGCAGTATGTTTGTCTCCTCATATTTGATTATCTCCTTTATTACTTCTACTTTTTTTAAACCTCCCAGACCCCTGCAGTTCCAAGAGATGGTTTTCAGCATTTCTTAACTGCTTGAGATCCCGCTAGGGATTTGTCGTCTGTTCTTTCCCCTCCTAGATTTTTAGTGTTCTGGAGAAGATTCACTTTCTCAAGACTTCTTTGCCTCCCTAGATCCATATCTCTTTCTGCTTCTTTCTCTCTTAGGTATGTTTGCGACTTCCTTCCTCTAGTGGTTGGATGCGAAGCTACTTCATGCATTTCTTGTGATCCTTGTGAAGGCGACCACTCTGTGGAGTATCCTTGCGGCATGACTTTGTTATTTTTTACCATCTCTGCCCAGGTTCCCCCTAGTGTTGTATACCCTTCTGGAGCCTTTCGCTCCTTTTGTTTCTAGGAGACATATGAGAGATACTCGCAGCTGCATGTTCTTCTTCTATTTCAACTGTTATTATTTCCAAAGGGGGAATTTCACCTTCTTCCATAAGCAGTGCCTCAAATTGGTTATTGGTCGAGATTTTTTCTACTTCTTTGGGATTTTCCTTACTGGCCTTTTGCTGCTGGAGGATTTTTTCTTCCCTTTTTTATTGCTGCCAACCTTCCTCTTGTTTTTTTTCCCAATATTTCTTAAACCACCTTAGGACAGTTTTTAAGAAAGTGTCCATACTCATGGCACTTCTTGCATTTAAATGGTAGTTGCTCGTAATCAAGTTTTTGCATGTGTTCCCATCTGTCCATGAATAATTTTACTGCCTATGGCAGCCCTTTCTCCATATCTACTTCAATGCAAATCCTTGCACAAGAAAACAAAGAGCCCTTTCGTTCCGCTTTGTCAATGTAATTGTTGAGAGAGTTCCCTATTGCTTGTGGTGTTTCATCATTCCAGCATTGGAGGGGAAGATGTGGGAGGTGGATCCACACCGGGACTGCAGATGGCACATCCTTTTATGGATCGAATGATAGGCTCCATCAGTTTAGATATAAACCACGAGGACCCATGAAATAAGGACCGCTTCTGAAGATAATATCTCTTTCAGCTTTGCTTTCAAATAAGAAGGAGAAGATTCCCTTTCTGCAGAAGCAATGTTGCAGCGTGGTTGCAGTCCCTGAGATATAAAGGGCATCCAGTCCTTATTTATCCATACCTCCTTAGTCTTTAGCAAAGTCCAGATTCTGATCAACTGATCTATCAGACCTTTCTCACTCGAAGCTAGGGCTTTTAGTCTTGAAGTTGCCGACGTGATATGGATCCTAGAGCGACTGCTCGCTTCAGGAAGTTCACATCGCTGGATTCTGGGATGAGCATAGGTGGGGGATAGGTGGTAGCCACCAAATTATTGAAAGCTTTGTCTAATAGTATTAGGTGCTCCTCTGGGCTCAGATCCAGGGGTGGACCCATCGTTTCCCTGACAAATCTTGAAACCTACTCAACATGCTACGAAACTGATCACAAATCAAGATGCGTAAGGCAGCAGAGGCTGCACCACACACTAGCAAATTGCTTCTGAGCCAACGTAGGGGCCTGCATGAATGATCTGCGTGCTGGATCAAAATTAGCAAGGCAATGATCGACCTTCAAGCTCCTCAGCTCTACAAAAATTATTGCTTGAACATCCAAATTAAAACTACGCAAGGACAAAAATTAATCAAGATTCTTAAAAAATAATAATGTAGATATTGTTAAGTATCAATGTACTTGTATTTTGTATTACTTTTATTATATTGCACTAGTGCATATTACTTTTATTAAATGGAACCAGTGCGTATTGTTTTATTACGCACTGATTCATACAGTTATATTGTGTGTCAGTGTGCTATGTTTTAAAAAAGTGCACCATTTAAAAAACATCTGCTATCACCTTCGGTCGTCAAGCTCATTTAGTTATAAAAAAATTCCACAAAAACTCTGTTAAAACATACACTATCAATTGCGTAGGTTGTAACATAGGTTTTGTTGACAATTTTGGCCAATTTTGTAACACTAAAAACTTTTGTTATGACCTCCACTACAAGCTTTTTTCCTTGTATTGTAGTGTGGGGATTTATTAGGTAAACTGGATCCTATAATGAAATACTTTTAATAGGTAATGCTCCTAAAAGGTGATAATCCTCTTGGGTAGGTTCTTTGAAATAACTGAAACAACAACTTTTTCACATTTTGCTAGAATTTCAATTCCCTTACCTTCACCTAGGGACTTGACTCTTTAGCATAATAACAACACTTTGTTTTTCTTTCCTCCTTTAAAAAGTATTTTGCTAAACAAAAAATGACTCTTTTTCCATTACTCAATGTATTACCAACATAGATCCTTTTATCAAGCACCGCGATGGAATGGAATACCTCTTGATTTATCGGTTAGGCTGGGTGGGGATGGAGAGTTTTCTTGGTTCAACGTACTTCTCAAGGTTTCTTAGCTCAATGGCAGTGATCATCTGGAGGTTAGCAGACGACTTGCTTTTCTAACTGTGTGCGTTTTTATCGTGGATTGGGCCGTGCTTGTTGCCTTGGTGTTAGGGTTTTTTTAGCGGTTTGGCTTCATTTGAGGGGTTTTGGTTGCTTTGGGGTTCAGTATGGAGGATCAGGAGGCTGTAGATTACTCCAGCGACAGGTTGGAGAGCAATGATATTTGGGCGGTGACAGGTGGCGGTTCCTTGGAGCTCTTGGTGGAAACCCCAAGGTTGGGTCTGGGTGACCAGGGTCCGATCGATAAGCTGTTAGGGTTGGTAGACTTTCCTTCTCCACCAGTTTTTCCTGTCTCTTCGCCGGTTACACAAGTTCCGGCTGTGGCGTCCGATTTTCAGTGGCAAGAGGGTTTGCTGGGGACTTCTTCCTGGTCGGGTGCAGGGGGCTCTTTGACTCCAAATTTAGGGCCTCTTTCATCTCCATTGCAGCAAGGGATTGTGTTTGATGATGGCTGTGCTCAGGCATTTTTAGGTGGGGAATGTGGTCAGTCTCTGCAGGGTCAGGGCTCGAGCGGTGATACATCGGCGGAGGACTGGAGGGTTCCTTTGTTTGCTGCGGAACATCGAGGGTGTGGCTCTCCTGGTTGGGTGCCTTTGAATCCATTGAATGATTGTCATGGGGCTGAGGGTATTTCGGCTGTGAAACAGACTAGGGCTCAAGGGTCTTCAAAGGGGCGCCGTAAGAATTGGATTAAGAAGAAGGTGGTTAGAAATTATGCTGTTGGTGAGGATTTAGCCTGGGATAATGTATTGACGATGGCTAAGTGTACATTGGTTGGTCGGGTCTTAGGACGCAATTTTTCTAAGAAGACCATTCATGATTGGGCTGCAGTCTCATGGGGTGCCCTCTTTGGTTATGTCCCGGAGATTGAGATGTTGAACAGAGGTTGGTTTGCTATTAATTTATAGAAGGTGGAGGATCTAGTTTGGCTCCAAACCAAATGTTGGCATATTGATCATTCTCCTGTTCTTATGAAGCCCTGGACCCCTCTTTTTGATGCCAGTAAGGAGAGGGTGGACATAATCCCTATTTGGGTGAAACTACCAGCTCTTCCCCTTCATTTTTGGGATATATATCATTTCAGAAGGATTGGAGATATCCTTGGTACATTTCTGGAAGCGGACCTTTCTTATCTTGAAACAAAGGAGAAAAAAGTGGCTCGAATCTTGGTGAATTTGAACATCAGGGAGGGGTTGGCCGAGTCTATTATCTTGGAGTGGGGGCCGGATCCTATTACACAGATCCTGGATTATGAAAATGTACCATTTAGGTGTCGTCGCTGCCATGTTTATGGGCATCCGGCGGCTTCTTGTAAATTGCCGGTGAGATCTCATATGGGTAATAGCAGGTATGGTGATCGGGATGCTTTTTTTAAACCTTCTGAGATGCCGCATGAGGTTTTTGGTCCTTCTCAGTCCTCAGCGGAAGATATGGACAGTGATTTGCCTGTTGAAGAGCTGAATGTTCCTGTTTCTGGGGTGGTCGAAGATTTTTTGGATCAG
>LPNX010284414.1:40797-87745 GCA_001517045.1 Pseudotsuga menziesii | reverse complement strand
GAGTTTATATGATGGCAAATATATGTCATATATTATGGTTATGCTGGCAGTTTTTTATAACAGTGGGCATCAGTTTGCTCGCTTATACAGGCTGAAGTGGGGGTTCAGTTTATTTTTGTTGTTATTTCAGACAGCAGCATCGTGACAGGTGCTATATTATATGTTGACAGTTTATCTCTCTGGGATTTTCACGATGGATGACGGTGGGTATTGATATTTGCAGAACACACAGAACATATTGATGTATATTTGGTGTTAGAAAGATGTGTTTCTGGTTATGGTCAGAATATGTCTATATTGACACTTTCATATGGTGACAGTTAACAGTTTTGAATGTTAGGTTTATAAATTTTCAGCTACAAAAGCATAGTGCTTTTTTTTTGTTGTTTTTTTGCACAAAAGAAGACTATATAGTCTATTTCTTGGTTCCATTTTTTTGGACTTTGGCATTCAACCGAATGTGAATATACTGAATGTAATTTTGATCTCGCAAGATGAATAAAATTACGCTTTTTTTTCTTGGAAAAAAAAAATCAAGCACCGCGATGGATCAAATTTCTAAAGGCGTAGATTTTTTATCATTTAAATCTGTGTCATGTGTTATTTTTTCATATTAAATGATTAAAAAAATTATAATTCAAGAAATTTGATATTTTTCAGGTGTGTGTGTAAGCATATGGATTAATATTGTGTAGATCTGTAGAAATGATCGACGTGTTTCGGGTGGACACTCCACCCATCCTCATGATAATATGAAGTTGTAGGATCAATGTATTACCAAGATAGATCCTTTTATAAAGCACCACGATGGATCAAATTTCTAAAGGCGTAGATTTTTTATCATTTAAATCTGTGTCATGTGTTATTTTTTTCATATTAAATGATTAAAAAATTATAATTCAAGAAATTTGATATTTTCCAGTTGTGTGTGTAAGCCTTTGGATTAATATTGTGTAGATCTGTAGAAACGATTGACGTGTTTTGGGTGGACACTCCACCTATCCTCATGATAATATGAAGTTGTAGGATGATAGAAAATAATTGACAGTTTAAATAAAACTAATGGGAGAGAATTATTCGTTAAAAAGAGATGTTAGGGATAGGATAATGAGGGTAAAAAATGAAAGAAATAAGGTGAATAAAATAAAGTAATGATTAAAATGGAGAAAGAAAATAAATACACATAATAAAAATAAAAACATTTAAAAGATAAAATGTCTAATGAAGGTATTCTTTTTCAATGAATTGATTATTAAGTAGGGGATTTGTAAATATTTAATTATTAAACAATAGGAGAAAAAAGATTATGCTTAAAAATAAATAAAATGTATAATTTAATCATAATAAATAAAGGTTAAAATTTATTAATAATCAAGAGCCACATGGTGGTATTGTCCTTGAGTCTAATATATGTTTTTGCAATTGTAGTAACATGTAAGTGGGAAAGAAAAATAATTTACGAACTTGCTTATAAGTTGAAAAATCTAGATATTATTAGATTAAATCTTACTTGTGAAAATGAGTTCTATATTTTAAGTACTTGCTAATTGGCAATTTTGAACATGGGTATGGTTTTTGGAACTATCGCCTTAGCAATTAGATTTGATAATTATATAGATGCCCGGTACAATAACTTTAATAGATTTATTCAATGTTTACTTTTAATTGTTAGAAGGACTAGCTAGTTTTCTTTACGTTATAAAAGATTTAAAGATAATAAGCTAGAAAGAGAAAGATAAAAGACTTAAAGACAATAAGAATAGGTTAATGTTTTTTTATAAGCAAAGCATAATATTATTACATCAAACAGATTACACGACAATCAAAACTTGGGGCCTTGTTGGTTCCCTAAGTAAACCAGCTGCCAGATAGTCATCCTATAATTCGCCCTACAACCCCTTAACCCTAAGCTAGTCCTATCCATATCAAAACTGAAAACAACATTCTCCCCCATTACATATATGATTTTTATATACAAGATAAAACCAACCCTAACCATGAATTCCATACAGCCTAAATGATAAAATTATGAGCTAAAAGACAAAATATAAATCATTTCACTTAACAGACAAAGAGACATAAACTAAAAACCAAACTGTCTACATACCTCGACCAGAATTCCACCAAATAACAGTCCCGATAAACTTCAATGACTACTGCAACCACCTAGACGACCTTTAGATTTTTCACCACTGTGATGACCAACAGAGCCCAGTATCAAACCTAGAGCAGTCCCATGCAACCCAGATAGACCAACACCTGAACCACTAGTGGGAGGGGAGTAAACTTGCAGACCCATTTTACAAGGAATCAGATCAATTTTCCTATGCATCAAATGACAATCACAACTGTGCTCCTTCCAAGAATTCATCGATTCCACATCACCAACAACTTTATTCTCTCTTTCTATCAGAACATGGGCCATGAGACCCTTCATCACCCAGTAAGTGGCAGTGATAGAGTCATACACAGATAGGTGCCCAACGGTTGAACTTGGGTCTTGAACCCATTTTGAAACTTCCTCCTGTATATCCTCCACGTTGAGAGTATTTTCCTGCTCCCACGGGTCCTTCTCCACTCTTTTAATCTCCTCTTTGATGATAAGAGAGATTATATCCTTAAAAAACCTCGTTGTCTGATATGCCCTTTTTTATTCCTGAGTGGCCTTCACCTTTTTTCCCTTCCTCCCCTACTTCACAGTCTCTTTGGATTTCCTTCCCCTCGGAGCCATGTCTCTTTGCCATTGGAAATCCCAACACACTAAACTATGGCCTTTCTTTTTTAAGTCGCACAACAACTTGATAAAAGCAACACTGCAGAGAAAAATATGGTTAATTGTTGGTCTTCCTTCAACATTTATAGAACTCCCACACTTCCACACACTAATTGCGACCATCATGAGGATACCTTGCTTATGACTATGCAGGATGATCCCATTCAATCTCCTGCCACCTCATATTATGAAGGCGTACTTCATCCTCAGATCAAGGATTTTTCCATAACATCTCCTCATCGTCACCTGCATTGATATTTAAATGCTCCTCTTGTTGGATTTGATGTTGGTCGATACGATAACCACCCAAGGGAGAAGGATGGTGATTGCAAGTGGTGGTGGTTGTGCACTCTACGCGGGTCCTTTCTAACTCATCATTTAAATGTCTTGTGTCATGTCTAACTCATCTGATGCACTGCGTTCCTGTGCTTCCATCTCCTTACAACAACTAACCCAGTCTTGTGGCCCAAATGCAACTAGTTGGCCCACCCTCCTACATTGTTTCATGGATTCCCCCACATTTGCAAGGTGGTCGACAACTTTGTTTCTGTCTCGCATCACATGGACAAAGGTCCACGTGTGGGGTGATGACAGTTGGGTTTCCAATTATTTCACCCTACAGATCATTCACCAGCTATCAGCCATCTTTGATGTTTGCTTTCCATGATGTATGTTCTTCACCATTTGTATAATGACCCTAGAACCTCCCTCTATTGTGGTTGGTTACCAGGTGTCGTGAGATCAAATTCAGTCCATAAATTAACCCTTCCACCATTGTTTCATTGTTTGAGTCATAGCCAATGTAACCATGGTGTATTTATATAATGCCATTTTCTTGGTCTTTGATCACCCCTCCAAACCTGACCGACCCCAGGTTGCCCTTAGAGGCACCATCAAAATTCAGTTTGAAATAACCAGCTAGGGGAAGGGTCCAAACCTTAAGGATATCCTAGAGACGCATTCACAATTTCCCCTTCACCCATCCTTGTTATGCCTTAATTAGACCCCAGTTGGCCCTCACTCTAGCTTCATGGTCACTCATATCCTAATCTTTATCATCCCATTTGGATATTTTAATAGTTTCCTAAATATGCATGACCACACTCTTCTACATCCTCTAAGCACTGGATTGTTTATCCTGAAAGATCATGTGGTTTCTCTCCTTCGAAAATTCCCACATTAAGAACCCAGGGAACATAAGCCAAATATAGACAACAATTAGATTCTGGAAAGCATTGATGTCCCAAGCTCTTATGGTCTGATCAGGTTTCCTGAGTATACGATTTGAGCGTCTAAATACTTTCACCCCTTTGTCCCATAGCTATGACACAAAGGGACAAGAATCCACAAGGTGGTTCATTCTCTCCTCATCCTAGTTACACATTTGGCGGATAGAGGGGCCAACCATGCGCTATTTTTTAAGATTATCCCAAGTTGAAATCTTGCGATATGTGACAAATTACAAAAACGTGGCCACTTTGGGCCAAGGATTTGAATTCCATACATTTTTCCATATTGCATCTTGTTGTATCTCCCCACTACTAGTCCACAATTCATAGGAATCCTTCGTGCTAAAGAATCCTTTCATTAAATAGGACCATCTCAATTTTCATGGGCCAATTTGGACCTTTATGCATCTTGCTTGAAGGTGATCCACAATCTCAGGAACCTCATCTACTAGAAATCTGTCCTCCCACTAATCGAGATGGTTCCACTCGTTGTAATCCCCATCTTCTAGCACCCTATCCTAGTCTTTGTTGACCTTAATCATACCATGCTCCCTATCTCTGATCTGGATCCCCTGAGTATTGTTCTGAGTGGCCAGTTTAAGAATTTTTTGCCAATCGTCATTCCAAAAATCGACACCCCCCCCCATCATGGACCTCCCAGAACTGTGGTCTTATATGATGATTATACTATTAAAGGTTGTTCTCCAAACACGTGATCCCTACTTGTCCTCATTAAAGCGAATGAGATCATGTTTTGATCTTTCCTAGGCATATTTGGTGTGCCGCAGTTTTTCCTAGGTCTCCTCCTTGTGAGTAACCCAATTCCGCCAAATTTTATCCCCCATAAATTCATTGTTCTTGTCCCAGCTAATCAAATCCCACTTTTGTTTATCCGGGTTCCCCCCATAGGAATTGTCGTTGAATGCTTTGGATATATTTAAGAATGGCTTCTGGCACTACCATAACATAAAAAGGTAAATCAACATCTCTTGAAGAATCGCTTTGGTAAGAGACACTCTATTGGATAAATTAAGAGGTCTCATGGCCCAATTAGCTAACTTCCTTCTCATTATGTCCAATAAGTCATCCCAAGATACTTTTATAATGACCCCTTCATCCAGAGGAGCACGAAGATATTTGCTTGGAAGGAGCTCCCATGGAATCCCAATATTCTATGGATGTTTCTTTGAGAGACCCTGGAAGTGTTAAACAAAAAAGCTTGGGAATTTTCACAATTAATCTCCAAACCTGAAACATTTGAAAAGATGGAAACAATTTTCCTAAACGCTCTAGCTTCTTGGACCGAAGGGTGGCCCAAAAGCATTGTATCATCAACAAACTATTGGTGTGTTTTCATGTCTACACCATTATGAAGATTCAACCCTTTGATCCCCCGACTTTCTGTTATAATCTTGATCAACCTACTCAGTCCTTTTTCCATTAGGATAAATAGAAAAGGGGATAAAGGATCCCCTTGACAAATACCTTGCATGGGTTTGAACATATTTGTTGGAGACCCATTTAGCAGAATGGAAAAGAAAGTAGAGGATGTCAAGTTCATGATCCATGCAATCCATTCCTTGCCAAATCCATAGGCTTTGATCATTTCCTTCATGAACTGTGAACTTAATTTGTCATAAGCCTTAGAAATATCCAACTTTAGAAGCATTCATGGCTTCTTTGTTGCCTTCAAAGATTGGATCACTTCATGAACCAAAATTACACCATCAAGAATTTGGTGTCCTTCTTCAAATCCATATTTCTCCGGGGAAACCGACGTTGTGATGATGGGTTTAAGCCTATTTTCTATAAATTTAATGATGATCTTGTAAATGACATCACCTAAATCTAAAGGTCTGAACTTATTTGGAGTATCGACCCCTTCAAAATTCAGAATGAGAGTGAGGAAAGTAGCATTGAAGGCTTAGAGCACTCCTCTATCATGTCTAGAATCTTCAACAATTCGCCAAACATCCATCTTGATCATATCCCAAAAGTGATGGAAGAAGTTTGTCATGAACCCATCCAGTTATGGAGCTTTTCCATCAGCCATCTAATTAATTGCTTCCTCAACCTCCTGCAACTCCATAGACTTGTTTAAAAGGTCATTTTTCTCCGAGGTCACCATGGATAGGATATGTTGGGTGATGTTTGAAATATGCTATGATCTATCCCCCCCCCATATTCCTTCATAATGTCTCTAAAATAGCGAGTCAACTCTTCCTCCATCTCTTCCCTTGTTTCCACATATAGCCCAGTCTCCTATTTAAGATGGGTTAACTGAGATCTTTGTTTGTTATACACCACCGTTTGGTGGAAGAACTTGGTATTTCAATCGCCTTCCTGGAGCCATTGGTTTCTCGACTTTTTCTTCCAATAGATTTCCTCCTATCATTCCTGGGCACTAAGAAGCTCCAAGGTGGACTCTTGCCATTGTTTCAATTCCTCATCATACCCATTATTCATTCCTATCCCTTGTATCTCTTTGAGTTGTTCCATCAGGTGCCTTTTGTCTTCGAAGATATTTCTAAATTCCTCCCTATTCCATCTACAGATCCTCTACCTCAGGGCCTTCAATTTCTGTTGGAATTGGTACATCCATGTTCCCCTGGTGGTATCCAAATCTCACCACCATTGATGCAATAATGATTTGAAGTCCTTATGTTCTATCCATAACTATTCAAATGAAATGGTCTTCATACTGGTGGTCCAGTCCCTTCCCACAAGAGACAAACTAGCTAATGGTCAGGACCAGCCGTCGGTAGGACCTAGGAGGTCATATTACCTCCCCCATTAACTAATCCTTCTCATAGCATAAATCTATCCAACCTAGAAGCAACATGGTGTTCTCCTCCACGTTTGTTGTTCCAGGTAAACCACCCATTCCCTATTTCATCATCCACCAATATAATCTACTATATGAAATCTCTAAAATCCTCATTAGTGGTTCCAAGGATTTGTCTTCCCCCATTTGTATCCCCCAAGGAAGTAATAAGGTTGAAGTCACCTCTCATAACCCATTGTTTAGACCCTATCCATCTGGACATCCATGATAGGGTTTCTAAACAAACATCCTTTTGGGGAAAGTTATTGGGTTTGTATTGTAGTGGGGATTTCTCCCCTACTACATGAAAAAGAACCTACCCTAGATCAATCATATCATAGGGTAGAGTTCATTGGTGCAAAGGATTACTTAACTTTGACTAACAACAATAAACGATAGTAATAATAACAATATTTTTTATTTTTCAGATATATTTTACTAACTAATGCAAAACAAGAATAAAAAATACCTTTCTTTTGAAGTTGGGCCACTATAGCCGTCCGAGGAAATTGTCTCGCATCTCCACGGTTTCGGTCTTCAATATACTCCACTAGTGGTTGTCAAATAGAAGGAATGGATCTAAATGGTTAAGGAGCAAGCCCAACATACACTGTGGGAACGATATGGAAAAGTGTGATGAAAATAGCGAAAGGCGAGAAGTGTGATTAAGCGTGAATGACCAAAAGTGAAAAGTGTTTCTATAATGGCCAAAAAGTGTTTTTGGTGAGACCTTCACAATGTATTTATAGGATGGTCCAAGGTTTTTTTACCCATGGTATTTTATTGTGCATGGTATGTATCTATGGTTTTTGACCCAGTTTCATGGGGATAAATCACAATAAATGCTCAACTTCCTTTCATTTATGGGGAAGGAATAATAATGTTTTGGACCATATTTGGTGGAATTTTAGTTGTGAAGGTCAAAATGGATGAAATAATGATGGGAATATGATGTATGACTATGGTTTAGACCATGGAGAGCTAGGTGAACAATTTTTTAGTGTTAACAAATTGCTCACTGATGTGTGAGGGCAAGAGCTCATCGTATGGCCGATAGACATCATAGGATCAACGGAAAATGGTGACAACGGTGGAGAGACTGGGGAGGACCACGGAGGAGTGGAGTTTCCTCATTCAAAATGCAGTGGATTTTGGTTTGTATTACTTCTCAAAAATGGATGAGGTACAAATAATCTTAGACATGTATATGGACGAGGCAGACATACCCATGCTCGTAACAATGTCTCAAAAAATAAAAATGGGGATCAAGGCTCAAACGATAAGAATCGATCAATACATATACAATTGCTAATACATAATGGTGTCCTCAATGGGAGGATAAATACAGATGTTGATCTGAAGAACTGGTACATAAGAACAATGGCATTCTCATAGAATGCAATATCACAACAACTGATGCTTTGTTGAATCTGTAGGTGTACACATTTGTATGGACTCAATGACTGAGAGTCAGAATCTTGGAGGTACAATAAATATCATCAAGTACTATATATACACAGAAGCATGCCATTGAGGGGCTTTTGAACACTATCGCCAATACTACTCGAAAATCACAAAGGACATGAAATTGTATGGGTCCCATAGTAGACTCGCCAATGTGCTAGAGTCAGGTGACAACCGAGGTCTTCCACTAAAATATGAAGGAACCAAAACCCTGTATGAATCTCAATGGTGCAATGATGGAGGTGAAGTTGAGCATGTGAGACACAACCAACCTGACAGGCACTAAGGACTCCTTTCAAGTGGTCCAAGGGACTCATCAATGAGGTGGATGAAACTAGGATACAGGGACTTCTGGGTCTACCCTCTGGAATAGATGTGTTGACCTCGATAGAGGGAGACCTGCAACTACCAAGGCAATGAGATTTCCTCGATAGAAGTGCGAGGGGGACGACCAGAGATATGGAATAGTCGGGGGACTGAGACATTGAACGGGGAATAAGGGCATGGGAGTACGGGGAACTCAAAATTCCTTTGTTCAGATTATGACAACAGGAATGACCTGGAAACAAATGAAATTGACTTATGGCAAAAGGATCATAGTTGTGAAACTGAGGAGATAACTGCAATGGGAAATACTTGGGGGAGTAACTGAAATAGTGATACCTAGGGGAACCAAGGGAGACTCATCGCATAGTAATCTGAACAAAGGAAACCCAATGGGGGGAAGATTCCATAATGTGAGATCATATGTAATATGTGTGGGTGCCTAAAGACGTCATTTTGGGCCTTCTTCATAGTTTAAGGAGCATGGAGAAGGGGTAGAAGTATGCTCAATATGATATTATTTTGTGGATTTTTGTCGAGCCTGAGACGGTAATGCTCGATGGTGTTTTCATTTTTAGAGAGTTTGAAAACAAGAAGAAGACTCCAATGGTTATCTTTTTTGTATAATAGTCTCCTAAGCCCGAAAAGGGATAAAAGTGTACAAAGGAGAGCTCTCCCTGCCGAAAGGGGCAGAGAGACTTGTTTTCCATTGGTAGTTCAACTAGGACGAAAAAGGATAAACCTATATTGATTGGACGGTGATTCAGATACTTTTACAACCATGAATGAAATCAAGTTTGCTTGATAATCTTTTCTTTATGAGAGGGTTGGAACAAACTTAAATACAACCCATAATGAGCTTTGTCATAATTTATGGTCCAAGTGTTTGATAAAGCATAAAATGATACAAAGGGAAACATTCCTAGCTAGAAGGTATCAGGGTAGTCCTTTCTTTTAATATCCTACATGGTATCTTTTGATGATGCCCTGATGTTGGTTGAAATTATCTTTATCCTTTTGTCGTAGTTCCTCTAGCTTTAACAAAGTGTCTATTCGTGCTTGTAAAACTTCGATACTGGAACCCCTTGAGACTTGAGCTAATTGCGAAGATGGGAGCAGAATGTTTAGTGGAAATATAGCTTCTTTTCCATATACTAGATTATATGGAGACACTCCTAAGGAATTATTTGGAGTGACCCTATCTTCCCACAGTGCATTTGGGACGGTTGAGTGCCAATTTCTCTGATTTTCAATAACAGTTTTCTTCAAAATTTGGATAAGGTTCTTATTTGTCAATTCCGCTAAACCAGTTCCCTAAGGATAATAATTAGCCGAGTAATGTAACATTTCCCCAAGGCAAGCAACATTTCCCCAAATTGACATCTTTAGGTTCAACTTCTGATCCCAGATTGACTAGCTCATGTTGCATTGATGAACTGTTTGTCTTCACATTGGCTAGTTTCCAGAATTTACTCTGCAAATCAAACATCCGTTCGAGGGTTCTTACCGCTTTAGGCATGAAATTTCCCTAAATTACATCTTCATTTTGTAAACCTGACAAATGTTCTTCTTCATCAATTACGGATTCTTTAAATGTTTATTCATTTGTCAAAAAATCGTTGATCTGTTTGTCGTCATTGAACGCCCTCGGATTTGTAAAATTGTCAGGTACTAATGGCCTGAAAATCAATTCAATAGAACACTTTTTATTAGTTGGCACTAATCTAGATGCAAAAGTAGATAGTAAATCAGTTGCATCGTTCTGCAATCTAGGTACTACATTTATATTGAAAGCATTAAAGTGCATAATCAAATTCCATACCTCCAACTAGTATCCCTTAAGATGTGGAGATAAACAATGAATGGTGTTTCTTACTTGTCTGAATACTATCTCGAAATCCCCAAATTTGTAACCTTAAGTTCAATAGCTTTCTTCAGGCCCAAGACTAGAGCCTCATATTCAACAGTGTTATTTGTGCATTCGAACTCTAGTCTACAAGAGACAAAGTGTTTATTCTTATCTGGATCAAACAGGATGCAACCTTCCCATGACCCCTCTTGGGTTTTTGAACCATCAAAATACAGAAACCAAAATATATCATCGAACTCTAATTGGGTAGTATCATCTCCTATATTAGTCACTAAGTTTACTATATTACAATCAATATTATCAGCCCATGAGAATTGAAGGAGATCGAACTGTGTGTCTGATTCACAACTAGTTTCTTCAGCCTGGTAGTTCCATGGTTTAAGTTCTCTACCATCCATGCCCTAGTGGCCCTCATTCTAGCAACAAATCTGTTGATGCCTGGAAAAATCCTAGGTACCAAGCAATAGGGATTCTCCTTGGTGAATGATCCCAATTAGATTAGACACCATTTGGTGTGGGGAATCTGTCTGGTTCATGGTTTCGGCTACCGTAGATTAAGTTCTTTAATATTTTACTAGTTACGGACTAGTCCACCGTTTATAAGATTATTGTTTAAAGAATGATATGCAGGTGCTTATGCTAAATGCTCTAGATCTAAAACTAAACTATTCTATCATCGGGCAGGGAGCAAATTTAGAGTTCAAATTAATCTATTGTAAATGCTCATAAAGGTCTAACAGATAGTCGTACCAACACAGTAATCACATTCACGGAAGAAAGAATACCAGAGGTAGCTGTAATATAATTAAACCATTTATTACCCTGTCAATATAGACATTTATATAGACAATAGACATTCATGACCAAGGAAATAGTTCCAGGAGGTTAGAACAATCTCACTCTATGATGTACAGAAGCAAGAAGAAATAGTTCCAGGAGGTTAGAACAATCTCACTCTATGATGTACAAAAGCAAGAAGAAATAGCTCTACAATATGCATTCCACACATTTCAATTAAATCTTTGTGCAGGTCCTTTGTTCTAGCAAAATGATCCTTCTTATTAGCAAAGAGGTAGCTCTTTTACAACAATATTCCAGAATTATTTCACCAAAAAAAATTCCTCACTATGGAGCTCTGCACCCCTATTTATAGTAATTATATCCATCACCCAGGAGATTCCAAGGATTCTTATTCACCCACCTGGTTAAATCTAACAGTTTCAAAAACAAACAAATAAAGACAAATTACATAGGCCTTGCCCTGATGGAAATGCATGCTCCTTTATTTTTCTTGCATCTTTAAATTGCGAAATTGATTTTGTTGGCTCAAGAACCAGTCACGTTGCTCCTGTGTCTGTTTCATGCTTCTTTATTTTCCACGTCTTTCAACCAATTTCTTGGTCCTTCATCTTACTAATCTTCGTTCACGTTCTCATTATGAAATCAACATGGTTCGTTGATCAAGCTTCCGCCAAGATGTCCGTCATTCAAACTTTGAGCCTCTACCATATTTCATGGATTTGAAAAGTTAGTTTCCATGAGCATGTTGAATTAGCGAAATGCACGTCCACCGTAGATCTAAATCCACCTTTGATCTTGGCTGTTGAAATATGTATCCCTTTAGCCAATTCTGTGGATCTAAGAAATTTATTTCATTCGTGCAAATTAAAATAATGAAATTCTTCAGGGCCATAGATCTGTATCTTCCATGAATCTCAGCTGTTTAAAGCTACAACCTTTACCCGATCTCGCAATCACCCAACCTTACTTGGTGAACCACAGTACTTGTAATACATAAAGAGAACATCATGAGAGATATATATGATCTGGAAACAACAGTAATTCGTCAATGATGACTATAACTGACTACCGTAATTTCAATTGTAAGTTTAATGATATGTGTCGTTTATTTAAACAGAACAAAAACATGATGATTAACACCTTGTTAAGCAAGCAAAATATTTAGTTTATGTTTCGGGTGAAATATTTCTTAGTTTCCCCAATGATTCACAATCAAATACAAAACATAGGTTGGACAACTCAGATCATCTCAAAGATGAATCAAGTGTGATTGGAATCGTTAGATCATGCAGCCTTGACAGCCTCTTTCCGCCTCCGCCCTTCCGAAAAGTGGAAATTGGGTTCGCCAATTTTATCAAGTTAAAAAAATGTACCTTTTCGCCTCTGCACTTCTGCTTTTCCCTAGATCGTTGATCTGCGCAAAATCCTTCTGAACCATTGGATCTTGAACTACGAAAGGCAAGAGGCAGATTTGCAACCCTTATTTATGAGCGAAATTTTACTTTGCCGACTCCGCCCTTCCGCCCCCACCATTTATTGGTCATTGGATCTTCGCATATTCATCCCTAGTCGTCGATCCTGATCAGAGTGATTTTGTACCGTTGATCTGAGACTGCGAAAGGTGAAAGGCAAGACTCTAACTTTTCCACGACCAAAATTCTAACTTTTCGCCGCCGCTTTTCCACTTCCACTTTTTTCCTGGCCGTTGATTTTATTCCGTAGCCATCATTAGCCATTGATCTGAGACTAAATTTGCAGGTTGCGAATTTGCAAAATTACATTCTAACTTCCGCGACTTGGATTTCCATGACAACCTTTTTGCATCGTCCATGTCATGAGGGGCAATTCTAAACCATCAATCTATGCAGAAGTCGAAAATTGGGATTCCAATTTTCACGACCAAAACCTCCATATTCCGCTTCTGCATTTTCGGAAAGTGGAAATTGGAAACGCCAACGTTCACGAGGTTGAAACTTATACTTTCTGCTTCTTCCCTGTGCGGAAAGTGGAAATCAGAAGTCAAATTTTTCCAATTTTCACGAAGCTTACACTTTAACTTTCTGCCTCTTCCTCTTCTTTTCACCTTTCTGAGTTGTTGATTTGCACGGAAGCCTTCTGGACCGTTGGATCTTAATTATGGAAAGTGGAAGGTGGATTTACAACTTTTCCATAAGTGAACTTGGATTTTCCAACTCTGCCCTTTTGCTCCCACCACTTCTTGGTCGTTGGATCTTTGGGGACTCATCCCTAGCACCTCAATCTTTGCGGATTGCAAACTTCGACAAACAAAATGTGGGTTTCCAACATTTTCAAAGGTTAACTTTAAATCTTCCTCCTCCACTTTTCTTCTTTCTCTTTTCTCGACCATTGATCTAGATTGGAGTGATTCTCAGCCGTTGATCTTAAATCAAAGTAGATTTTCTTGTAAGGCTTGTTTCTTGGTCGCAGCTAAGTATTTTTTACCAGAATCATACCTCAGACTTAGGAAAAAACCTTATGCTCTAGCTTCTAGGAAAGACTAAGTATGGAGGGAGGGCTTAACTAAGTTGGGGAACAAGAGTAGGCGTACTTTTAAAACAACAAATGGAAGGCGAGGCCCTAAAATGTAAAAAAAAATGGGGAAGCAGCTGCAACAGCAACAATTGGTGACTAGCTCGTGAACACAGATCTCTGAAAAAACATTCTTTGAACAACAATATTTCCATATGGTACTGCACTGTGAATCTTCAATGGTTACTTAATTTTATTTCCCAACACTTCTTAAACCAGATTTATCTAGGGATACAACTTTTTAAGCATCACATTTTATACCATTTCTATGGGAGTAGGGTAACCAAGAATTCAGTGTCTTGATAACTCTCCTCAGGTCAAAGTATGAATTTCATTATGTCTTTAAGTTGACATCAGATAAGACTCCACAGGTTGGTACCAAAGTAAGACAAATGTATTCATTTGTTCCTCATTCCCATGCTATTAGCATTCTTTTGATGCTTTCTTTATGACTGAAAAAAGTCTTATGAGCCTTCTTTGTTTGCTTCTTTTATTTTGAGAATTTGGTACAAGTTCTTCCATCCACGATGTCCTTTTGTGTGAGTGACAACTTTTTTTGCTTATCATGCTCACAGATAGAGAAGAATTGTAATGTTCTTTGTTGTTTTGATAGCCCTTTTGTTCTGACGATTTATTTCTTTCAGCATCATTTCTTTAATTGAAGACTGAATATTTCAGAAAAATGACTTTTCAATCTAAGCCTTTTGGCCTTTTTTATTTGTAGCAATGGGATCATTTTGAATACCATACATCCTTCAGACCTACCTCCTTTCCATGGGTCCATCATGATATGCTTCCCGAGACAGGTATTAATGTGAGAATGGATGAAACCCTAGGATAGTACTATAGACCTCATGAGTCCTGGTTATTTTACAGGGGTTATAATGATTCAAATGTGAGTTTGAAGACTAGCTTCCCTTTCCATCATCTGTCAATAGTTAAAGAGTCTCATTATGATCGAACTTTATCATTTTCTCTTCCCATAAGCAATTCCTAACATCCAAAGATTTCGAGTTTAATCAGATTCCTATACTTCCAAGCACAAAAAATGGAGTTGGTTTATTAAAAGAAAACAAACTAAGCTATGAAATAAGATGAAATAAATAGGAAAATAAGAAACTAGAAAACAAAATCAATAAAATCAAGTTTGTTTATGTACAAAGGGTTCCTAGGACTCTAAGTGAAGTACTGTTTGAGACAAAGGCCATTAACAAGAAGACTTTCTTCCTATCCTTGTAAATCTTGCAATTTGTAAGTTGCAGGGCCTAACTTTTCAGTGACGGGGTGAGGGTTGATCCATAAATGTTGGAACTTTGTATGCTTGCCCTTTTCTGCATGAGGATCATCCCATTTCAAAACTAGGTTTCCTACATCAAAGCTTATTGTACTAGATTTTCTCTTGTCGAACCATCTTTTTATGATACCCTGATGTTGGTTGAAATTATCTTTAGCCTTTTGTCGTAGTTCCTCTAGTTTTGACAATGTGTCAATTCGTGCTTCTAAAACTTCACTACTGGAACCCCTTGAGGCTTGAGCTAACTGGGAAGATGGGAGTAGAATGTTTGAGGGCAATATAACTTCTTTTCCATATACCATAGTATAGGGTGAAACTCCTAAGGAATTTTTTGGAGTGACCCTATCTGCCAACAGTGCATTTGGGAGGGATGAGTGCCAATTTCTCTGATTTTCAATAACGATTTTCTTCAAAATTCAAATAAGGTTCTTATTTTTTGATTACGCTAAACCATTTCTCTGAGGATAATAATTAGCTGAGTAATGCAACGTAATTCCCTTTTCATAAGCAAACTCGGTTATTTTAACAGATGACAAATAGGATGCATTATCAAAAACAAGGGAAATTAGAACTCCAAACCTTGTCATAATGTTCTCTTGAAGGAAATCAATGACAACATCTTCATTCACTTTGCGTAATGGAATCGCTTCCACCCATCGCATGAAATAATCAGTGGCCGTAAGGATATATCGATGTTGTAATGAATAATTCAGATTGATTTCCCTGATAACATCTATTCCCTACTGTTCAAACGACTCTGAAATAGCAACAGGTTGTAATGGTCCCACCGCTTTTGCCAATTTGCCACCACTCCTTTGACATACATCACACTTTCTTGCATAGGCATGGGCATATTTAAACAAAGATGGAAAGTAATATCCAACTCTATGTATCTTGTGACTTATGGTATCCCCAGTATAATGTCCTCCTACTGGTCTGTCATCTAATTCTTTGACTATTCTGGAGGCATCCTCTTTTTCCAGACATCTGAGCAGAACCCCATCATAATTTTTTCTGAACTGTCCATCCATTATTCGATATGGAGTTGACTTCAACCGAAGTGCCCTTCTCTACTTGGAGCTCCAATGCTTCGGTAGATATCCTTATTGAAGATAGTACACCAGATATATGTACCAAAATTTGGGAGAACTGAAGATAGGACATACATCAATCAAGTTCACTCCAACTTCATTCTCCTAATCAGGATCCTTATCAGTTTGATTATATGATATCAAATTTCACATCCCTTGACCTTTGATGATGATAGTTGGCTTGAATTCTAGGCCATACTCCTGCAGGGCAGTCACCCAATTCCCTCTTCGCTCACCCACTTCCTTTTGCACAAAAAGAGACCTAATAGCTGGGTGAGGAACTATAAATTTTATTCTATTTTTTAGAATATAGGGTATGAGCTATTTTGCTGCCTTGAACACTGCATATGCTTGTTTTTCCACGGTTGGGTAATTCAATTCATCCTCTTGTAACCTAGTACTCATGAATGATATTGGGTATTCATCTCCAAATTCCCCTTTCTACGTAAGCACTGCTGCGAGAGAGTTTCCTGAAGCAAATATATATAAAATAAAGTCCTTTTAAAAGTCTGGAATCTTCAAAGAAGGTCCCTGAGATATTGCTGCTTTCATATCTTTAGAGGCAACTTTCTTAATGTCATTCAACTTGAACTGTACACTTTGCTTCACCATTTGCTACAGAGGTTTCATAATTTGAGCAAAATCAGGGACAAAACTCTAAACAATATTGTGCCCGTAAATGATTGCATAGATTTCTTATTATGGGGCACGAGAATCTGAGTTATAGGCTCAACTATCCCTTGATCTATTGAGATTCCCTTCTTTGAGATGATGTGTCCCAACAATTTTCCTTCAAGAACTGCAAAGATGCTTTTCTTTGGGTTTAGAGATATACCATATTTTCTACAGCGGTAAAAAATATGTTTTTAAGTGAAAAAAATGGTTTTCCCTTCTCTTGGAGAAAATTGTTACATCATCCAAGTACACTACCACACAGTGGCCACTTAAACCTCTGAATGCAATGTCCATGGCCCTCTGAAATGTGGCTCCGACGTTCATGAGGCCAAAAGGAATTCTTCTATAAGTGAATGTTCCCCACTTTGTATAAAATGTTGTCTTTAATCGGTCCTGGTCGACCACGAACACTTGATTATACCCTGAAAATCCATCTAATAGGGAGAACATTTATGAGCCTGAAACCATCTGTAAGATTTGTTCCCTTGGTGGAACCGGATAGTTATCTTTATCTGGTGCTCTATTTAAATTCCTGAAGTCAATGCACATCCTTATCTCTCCAGACTTTTTTCTCACAGGGACTAGATTGGCAACCCATTCTGAATGTCGAACCTTGAAAATGATCTTTGCGTCCAGTAATTTCTTTACTTCGTTATGGATCAGAGGTTCTAACCTTGGGTGCATCTTTATAAGTTGTTTCTCAAATGATTTCGCTCCTGTTTTGATGGGAATCACAAGCTGGATGATGTGAGTGTCATAAGTCTTCAGATATTCATACGTCCAGGAAAAGATGTCTTTGTGTTGTTCAAACAACTTGATGAGCTTACATCTTTCCCCAGGCGAGCAACATTTCCCCAAATTGACATATTTAGGTTCAGCTTCTGATCCCAGATTGACTAGCTCATGTTGCATTGATGAATTGGTCGTCTTCACATTGGCTGGTTTCTGGAATTTACTTTGCAAATCAAAAATCCCTTCAAGGGTTCTTACCGCTTTAGGCATGCAATTTCCTTGAATTGCATCTTCATTTTGTAAATCTAACAAATGTTCTTCTTCATCTATTATGGATTCTTTAAAAGATTCTTCATTTTTCAAAAGTCGATGATCTGTTCGTCGTCACCGAACGCCCTCGGATTTGTAACATTGTCAGGTACTTATGGCCTGAGAATCAATTCAATAGAACACTTGTTATTAGTTGGCACTAATCTAGATGCAGAAGTAGCTAATAAATCAGCTGCAGCGTTCTGTAATCTAGGTACTGCATTTATATTGAAAGCATTGAAGTGCACAATCAAATTCCATACCTCCAACTCGTATCCCTTAATATATGGGGATAAACAATGAATGGTGTTTCTTACTTGTTTGACTACTATCTCGGAATCCCCAAAAAAATTTTAATTTCTAACCTTAAGTTCAATAGCTCTCTTCAGACCCAAGACTAGAGCCTCATATTCAACAGTGTTATTTGTGCATTCGAACTCTAGTCTACAAGAGAGAAAGTGTTTATTCTTATCTGGATCAATCAGGATGCAACCTTCCTCCGATCCCTCTTGGGTTTTAGAACCATAAAAATACAAAAACCAAAATCTATCATCTAAATCTAGTTGGCTAGTATCATGTCCTATGTTAGTCACTAAGTTTACTATATTACATTCAATATTATCAGCCCGTGAGAATTGAAGGAGATCAGACTGTGTGTCTGATTCACAACTAGCTTCTTCAGCTTGGCAGTTCCCTGGTTTGAGTTCTAAATAGTAATTTCCCAAGACTAAAGATGAGAAGTTCATAGGTTCATTCTTCCCCTCTAATTGAGTTACATTATACTTCATGTGTGGTTCTCTCAGTATTTTAATTTGGTTTTGAGCATTTTGGTATGGTAGCCACATGTGAGACCAATCACTTGCAAAATATCCATTAAGTTTCACTAACCAGTCCCTACTTAAAATTAATCCATATGCTTCTGGTATATCCACTACCATAACATCTATAAACTGACAAACTCTGGGATCTGCAGACAAACGAATCAAAACATATTTCATTTCTCCTATGACTTTAAAAGCAAATATGTCTAGTTGAATTATCCGAGATGGGGATGGTATGGGTTGGCCATTAATCCTTCTACATATTGAAAGTGGCATGACATTTGATGAAGCCCCAGAATCTACCAAACACTTATGTACATTATGATTAAAAATTTCAAATGACAGCAGAAAAGGTAACGTCTAAGATTTAGACTTTCCTCCAATGATCGCCTCATTTACTTCATCATTAGATTCCATGGATTCTGGGATACTGCTAGGCTGTGGATCAAAATATTCCAGAAGTTTCCTCCTTTGCTGAGGCATATTACATAGTTCAAATAGAGAAATTTTTGCCTTTATTTTCTTAATGTCTTCTACGATATCATACCCCATGCTCTGTTCTTTAGTAGTCTATGTTTTATTTGCCAAATTTTCCACAGGTTTATTAATTGTTGTCTTCATTGACTTATTACCTACTGGGATTATCTCTTTTATATTTGTTGGATTAGGATTAGGTGTTGTTTTAGTAGTACTGAGAAATTTCTTCATGTTTTCTCTAAACTTCTTTATTTTAGGCAGTAACAAAATTTCATCCACTACTGGGCCTTTACTTTTCATCGTGACATTAACTGATGAGACTTGACTTTCTTCAGTAGGTTCATCTTCACTAAGCCCCAAAGTAGGTTCCCAATCCCATAATACCATCGTGGTTTCATCGTTTGTTTGTTCTGGCTCATTAGTTTGGGCTTGCTCTCCTTCAAGATCTTCTAACTAGGCATCTAACAATTTATTCATAACCAGAGTCATTGAATTAATCCATTGTGGACAACTTTTTTTAGAATGAGGTTCTTGGTGAAAGGTACAGAAATGATCCATGCCTTCCTCGTTCAAATTTAAAATAGTCGAATTATGCACATGTGGTTGGGGTTATCCACTCTCTTCCTTTTTTTTGTAATAATGGTTGAATGGCTTTCTATAAGAACTAGTTCCCTTATCCTTTTCCATGTATACAATTTTGTTGGACAACTTTTGCACCATTTTCACCACATTCTCTAGCTCATTAGAATGTTCTTCTCTGGGTTTAGTTAATAGCAAAGGCCTTTTTCTTGTGGTGTGTTTCAATTCAAGTTCTGGAGTATGATTTGCTATACTATCCAAATTTGCCTCTTCATAGTTTTCTACCAATGTAATTTTACGAGACCTTTTTACAAACGTCGTTATTGGTGGATCAAGTGTTGTAGTATAATACTCTATTAGAGACTCTTCAGCTAGTTTTGTTGCAGCACTAAAGTTATTCAATAAGGTGGTGAACCTCTGATTAAAGTCTTGGACCTTTTTTTTCTTTTCCATTCTCATAGATAGTAATTCTTTCGAGAGAGTGGCTACATTTTTCTAGTTTCCAAATTTCCCTAAGAATGCCTTTTCAAAACCATCCCAATTTACTATTGCATTAGCTTGCAAACTGAAGTACCATGAAGATTCTTTAGGTTCAAAAGTATATTGAAAAATTCTGCAAACCACATCTTCATGGTCAACATTTAAGAGATTCAAAGCCAGATAAAAATTATGTAAGTGATCTTCAGCAGAAACACCCTTTCCAAGATCAAATTTTGGTAAAACCTTTTCTGGGTGCTTAGGTAAGTCATGCAATGGAGCAGCTAGGTTGAGCGACGTTCTTGCTCTCCATGCAGGTTGATTAATAACAACCATGATTCAAGATGGAGGCTATGGTGGAGACTGACTGAATATTGAAACTGCAAGGGATTATGGATATAATTGATCCAAAGGCTGGACAATTTCTTGGATGGATAGATCTACTAGCTCTTCCAAATTTCCCACAAGAATCGAATCCTTAGTGTAGGAAGGTACTTTCTTGGAAGCTAGCCTTCTAGGTAAAGCATTAAAAACTTTTAAGCCCCCGATTTTCTTGACGTAGGATCTTGTATGTCTCCTCAACAGATCTAGTTCTTCAAAGGGGACAGCATACAAACGTTTTGATTCTTCTTCCCCATAATTTGTCTATTCTTGTTCTTGTTCTTGTATTTTAGGAAAATATCATCAGGGATAGTATTTTCTAATGTTGTTCCAATGTAATCTTCTCTAAAAAATGGATTTCCTCTACCAGCCATGCACTAGCGTCCCTCCTTCTAGCGCCAAATCTGTTGATGCCTGGGAAAATCCCAAGTACCAAGCAATAGGGATTCTCCCTAGTGAACGATCCCAACTAGATCAGACACCATTTGGTGTGGGGAATCCGTTTAGTTCACGGTTTCGACTACCCTAGATTAAGTTTTCTAATATTTTATTGGTTATGGCCCAGTCCACTATTTATAATATTTTTGTTTAAAGAATGATATCCAGGTGCCTAAGCTAAATGCAGGTATAATCTAGATCTAAAACTAAACTATTCTATCCCCAGACAAGGAGCAAATTTAGAGTTCAGATTAATATACTGTAAATGCTCATAAAGGTCTAACACATAGTCGTACCAACACAATAATCACATTCACAACAGAAAGAATACTAGAGGTAGATCTAATATAATTCAACCATTTATTACGCTGTCAACACTGACATTCATGACCAAGGAAATAGTTATAGGAGATTAGAACAATCTCAATGTATGATGTACAGAAGAAAGAATAAAGAGTTCTACATTATGCATTCCACACATTCCGATTAAATCTCTACGCAGGCCCTTTGTTCCAGCAAAATGATCCTTCTTAGTAGAAAAGAGGTAGCTCTTTTACAACAATAGTGCATAATTATTTCACTAGCCAAAAGTCCTCACTATAGTGCTCTCCACCCCTATTTATACTAATTATATCCATCACCCAGGAGATTCCCAGGCTTCTTATTCTCCCACTTGGTTGAATCTAACAGTTCAAAAACAAACAAATTACACAGGCCTTGCCCTAATGGAAATACATGCTCCTTTATTTTTCCTGCATCTTTAAATTGCGAAATTGATTTTGTCGGCTTAAGAACCAATCATGCTACTCCTATTTCTATTTCATGCTTCCTTATTTTATGCATCTTTCAACCGATTTCATAGTCCTTCATCTTACTAAACTTCGTTCACGGTCTCATTGCGAAATCAACCTGGGTCATTGATCAAGATTTCACCAAGATCTTCGTTGTTCAAACTTTAAGCCTCTACAATATTTTGCAGATTTGAAAAGTTGTTTTCCACGAGCATGTTGAATCAGAAAAATGCATGTCCACCTTTGATCTTGGTCTTTGAAATATGTATCCCTTTAACCAATTCTGTGGATCTAAGAAATTTATTTCATTCGCGCAAGTTAAAACAATTGAATTCTTCATAACCACATATCTTTATATGCCATGAATCTTAGCCGTTGAAAGACGCAACCTTTACCCGATATCGTAATCGCCCATCCTTACTTGGTGAACCATAGTACCTGTAATACATAAAGAGAACATCATGAGAGATATATTTGATGTTGAAACAACAATAATCTATCAATGACGATTGTAACTAATCACCGTAATTTCAATTGTAAGTTTAATGATATGTGTCATTTATTTAAACAAAATAAAAACATGATGATTAGCACCATGTTAAGCAAGCAAAATATTTACTTTAAGTTTCCGACGAAAGATTTCTCAGTTTCCCCAATGATTCACAGTCAAATACAAAACAGAGGTTGGACGGCTCAAATCATCTCAAAGATGAATCGAGTGTGATTTGAACCGTTAGATCATGTAGCCTTGACAGCTTATTTCCACCTCCGCCCTTCTAGAAAGCAGAAATTAGGTTCGCCAATTTTATCAAGTTAAAAAAATATACTTTTCTGCCTGTGCATTTCCGCTTCCGCATTTCCCTAGATTGGTGATCTATGCGAAAGCCTTCTGAACCGTTGGATCTTGAACTGCGGAAGGCGGGAGGCTGATTCGAAACCCTTTTTCATAAGCGAAATTTCACTTTTTAGACTCTTCCTTCGCCATTTCTTGGCCGTTGGATCTTCATGTATTCATCCCTAGTCGTCGATCCTAATCAGAGCGATTCTGGACCGTTGATCTGAGACTCCGGAAGGCGAGACTCTAACTTTTCCACAACCAAAATTCTAACTTTCCGCCGCCGCTTTTCTACTTCCGCTTTTTCCCTGGCCGTTGATTTTATTCTGGAGTCATCCTTAGACGTTGATCTAAGACTAAAGTTGCGGGCTGCAAATTTTCCAAATTACATTCTAACTTCCGTGAATTGGATTTCTTCAACAACCTTTCTGCATCGTTGATCTTATGTGGGGCGATTCTAAACCATTGATCTATGCAGAAGTCGAAAATCAGGATTCCAATTTTCATGACCAAAACCTGCATCTTTCACTTCTGCACTTCCAGAAAGTGGAAATCAGAAAGGTCAACGTTCACGAGGTTGAAACTTATACTTTTTGCTTCCGCCCTGTGCGAAAAGCGGAAATCGAAAGTCAGATTTTTCCAATTTTCATGAAGTTTACACTTTAAGTTTCCGCCTCCGCCTCTTATTTTCACCTTTTTGAGCCGTTGATTTGAGTGGAAGCCTTCTAGACCGTTGGATCTAAACTGTAGAAAGCAGAAGGTGGATTTACAACTTTTCCATAAGCGAACTTGTATTTTTCGACTCCGCCCTTCTGCTCCCACCACTTCTTGGTCATTGGATCTGTGTGGACTTGCCCCTAGCCATTGATCTTTGTGGATCACAGACCTTGGAAAACGAAACATGGGTTTCCAACCTTTTCAAAGGTTAACTTTAACTCTTTCATCTCTGATTTTATCGACCATTGATATAGATCATAGCGATTTTCAGTTGTTGATCTTAAATCAAAGCGGATTTTCCTGTAAGGCTTGTTTCTTGGTCGCGTCTAAGTACTTTTTAACCAGAATCATACCTTAGGCTTAGGAAAAAACCTTCTGCTCGAGCTTCTAGGAAATACTAAGTATGCAGGAAGGGCTTAACTGAGTTGGGAAACAAGAGTAGGCTTGCTTTAAAACAACAAATGAAATGAGAGGCCCTAAAATGTAAAAAAAATTGGGGAAGCAGTTGTAACAACAACAATTGGCGACTAGCTGGTGAACAAAGATCTCTGAAAAAACCTTCTTTAAACAACAAGATTGCCATATGGTACTTCACTATGAATGTTCAATGGTTACTTAACTGTATTTCCTGGGACTTCTTAAACCAGATTTATTCAGGGATGCAACTTTTCAAGCATCACATTTTATACCATCTTTATGGGAGTAGGGTAACCAAGAATTCAGTGTCTTGATAAATCTCCTGGGGTCAAAGTATGAAGTTCATTTTACCCTTGTCTTTAACTTGCCATCAAATAAGACTCCACAAGATCATAATAGACTAAGACATATGTATTCTTTTGTTCCTCATACCCATGCTATTAGCATTCTTTTGATGCTTTCTTTATGACTGAAAAAGTCTTATGAGTCTTCCTTGTTTGCTTCTTTTATTTTGAGAATTTGGTACAGGTTCTTCCATCCACAATGTCCTTTTGTGTAAGTGACAATCGTTGTTTTCTTATCATGCTCACGGGCAGAGAAGAACCGTGCTGATCTTTGTTGTTTTGATATCCCTTTTATTTCTTTCAACATCATTTCTTTAATTGAAGACAGAATATTTCAGAAGAAAAAAAATGACTTTTCAATCTAAGCCTTTTGGCCTTTTCTGATTTGTAGCAATGGGATCATTTTGAATACCATATATTCATCGCACTTTCTTCCTTTCCATGGGTCCATCATGATATGCTTCCTAAGACAGGTATTAATGTGAGAATGGATGAAACCCCAAGATAGTACTCCAGACCTCACGAGTCTTGGTTATTTTCCAGGAGTTATAATGATTCAAATGTGAGTTTGAAAACTAGCTTCCCTTTCCATCATCTCTCAATAGTTAAAGAGTCTCATTATGATCGAACATTATCATTTTATCTTCCCATAAGAAATTCCTGACATCCAAAGATTTCGAGTTTAATCAGATGTCTATACTTCCAAGCACCAAAATTTGAGTTGGTTTATTAAAAGCAAATGAACTATGATATGAAATAAGATGAAACAAACCGAAAAATAAGCAACTGGAAAACAAAATCAATAAAAGCAAGTTTCTTTATGTACAAAGGATTCCTAGGAATCTAAGTGAAGTATTGTTTGAGAAAAAGGCCATTTACAGGAAGAATTTCTTCCTGTCCTTGTAAATCTTGCAATGTGTAAGTTGCAAGGCCTAACTTTTCAGTGACTAGGTAAGGGCCAATCCATAAATGTTGGAACTTTGTGTGCTTTCCCTTTTCTGCATGAGGATCGTCCCATTTCAAAACTAGGTCTCCTACATCAAAGTTTCTTATACCAAATTTTCTCTTGTCGAGCCTTCTTTTGATGATTCCCTAATGTTGGTTAAAATTATCTTTAGCCTTTTGTCGCAGTCCAGAGCCGTTGATCTTTGCAGATCATGGACTTCAAAAAATGAAATGCGAGTTTTGAACCTTTTCAAAGGTTAACTTTAATTATTCCTCCTCCTCTTTTTCACTTCCGCTTTTCTCGACCATTGATCTAGATCGAACCGATTCTCAACCACTGGTCTTAAATCAAAGAGGATTTTCTTGTAAGGCTTGTTTCTTGGTCATGCCTATGTAGTTTTTAACCAAAATCATCCCTCCAGCTTAGCGAAAAACCTTCTACTTGAGCTTCTAGGAAAGGCTAAGTGTGCAAGGAGGGCTTAACTAAGTTGGGAAACAAGAATAGGCGTGCTTTTAAAACAACAAATGGAAGGAGGGGCCCTAAAATGTAAATTTTTCGGGGGAAGCAGTCGGAACAAAAACACAACTTCAATGCCAATCAACATTGTTTTGTCAGCTAACTAAAAAGGACATTCGTGAAGATTCCTTAGGGTTGAGTAGCATGACCATGATAGGTGCGAAGAGTGCTGGAAGAAGGTTTAAGGGTTGGGGATCCAAGTTTCTGCCGAACAAAGACTGACATAACACAAGTGGATGCCCCCTCATCAATGATGCATCGATGAATAACCAAATTTTGAATCATGACCAGAACTTGAAAGGCAACAAATGATGGAATTCTGGGATCTCCTTGATCCAGGTCAAAGGTTATAAACCTAGATTCTGAAGGATCAATGACACATGACAAGGATAACAACACTTTATGTTGCGAAGGACACATTTTGAGAAATTCCAGTGCATGTATGGCCAAGGGAGACTGAGCTAAGTCATCAACAATACTATAGTTGAACGCGGATCTGGGAGTGGAGTTGTTTGCAATGTGACGCAAAGGTAACCGCAGGACTTTGGCAGTCCCGTCCATGGGGGGTCTCCGCAAATGAAAAGACATCTCTAGAGCGATGGAGGTAGATGTCATAGAGTGGTTAATGGTTTTTGTGGTGGATCCATATTGCTTTTGTCGAGTCTATAGGTTGACATCATAATAACATCATAAGGTGATGGACAACATGATCAATGGGTTGACCCGTAGAAGTGGTTGCGGGGGTTTTTGGTACCAAGAGTTGGGTTGTAACCATTCCTTGATTTGGTAGGGGGTTTTGCAGCACCATAGGTGGAGGTCCTGGTGGTGTTGGGTTTGGTTGAGCCGGAGCAGTCGCGTTGGGCTCACATTGATTATCAGTTTGGAGTAAATGGCTGGCACGGTTCATGTGAGGATAATGATGCATGTAATGGTCGTTAGTATTACAAATGGCGCATGGATGGTTAGTCTGTAACTATTCGTTCTTCCTAAGCCTAGGGGGACACTAAGGATTCTGTGCAATGGGATTGGCTCCGTTATTGTTTGAAGGGTTGGGTTGTTGGCCACCACCTAGAGGTTGGTTGTTTCGACGATTCCTACCTCTCTTATTTTTTCCCTGCTCTTGTTGATTATTGGGGGCTGGTTGATTAGGGAGGTTCTGTTGTGTGTAGACCTATACTTCAGGAGCAGGAGGAGTCAGGGATGGAGTGGGAGTAGGTTGCACAGGTGGTGGGTAATAGGCAGGAGCATCTAGAGGGGATACAAAGCCTACCATTTGGCCATTACACAAGTGTGTCGAGCAATGTGGTCCGTGAACATGAGGAATTGGTGCGGGAGGGGCATAAGAAGGTGTGACTCTGGATTGAGCCATTTTGTGTGAAAAATCACGAGCGTAACCTGGTTGGGAAACACTAAGGGTGTTACCGAAATGGGGTGGCATCGAAGTAGAGGTCGTGTAAAAGTGAGGATGCTGAATAATAGAGCCAGTGACTCCATCAACAACATGGGATTCCCCCGACGTATCTCGACGTGAAAATCCCTCATGGGGAGCATCAGGTATAATGGTATACAAATAAACCAATTAGGTGTAAATAAGATCAAACTATTGTGCCTTCAAGATGGCATCCTCCTCAGTTTTTGGGTGCTCAGATGCAACGTCCTTGGCGATGGGGGGGAGTAAGGTTTTGAGAAACCAATCTAGGAAAATTCTATCATCTAACTGGATCTTACACAAGCTATGAGGACTTCACCATTCATGTATATGATATGTGATATGGCTAGCTGTGTTTTGTCTACATGATAATATAATTTCCACACCATCATCATATCAAATGGGTAACTGGAAAAATTGTAGAAACATCGAGGCTAATGAGGAAAAGTCAAGGTAGATGGCATGAGGCAGTTCGATATACCATTTGGATGCAACACTTGTGAGTGTGTGTTGGCATAACCGCAATAGAATAGAATCATCCACTATGTTGTAAGATGAACACCATAAGTGGAATGATGTAATGTGGTTTAGGGGGTCTTCTCCCACCTTTCCCTCAAACTTAGGGATGTCTGAGGGGAGTTTGGTAGGCATGGGAGGCCATAATGGGCTATGACGAATGGGGTCATTGGTCAACCATGCCAAATCAGGAAAGTTGACGCTATCCATGAAAGATAGACTAGAACTGAGAGTGGATAGGAAAGGGCCAACGATGGTGTTGGCACCAGCAAGAATGTAGTTCCCATGGGTAAATGGGGGTGGGTAAGGTTGACTTCTGACAGTAGGAGTAGT
The DNA here is from genome assembly GCA_001517045.1 of Pseudotsuga menziesii. Taxonomy (NCBI): domain Eukaryota; kingdom Viridiplantae; phylum Streptophyta; class Pinopsida; order Pinales; family Pinaceae; genus Pseudotsuga; species Pseudotsuga menziesii. The sequence goes on along the minus strand of LPNX010284414.1, from coordinate 59,792 downwards.
AACTGGTATGGTAGAAATAGGCAGAATGGATGTGGAAGGGGCATTAACCCCATGTATGAATGGTGGTATGGTAGGAACCACGGTGGCTGGGGTGGGGCCACCACTAATGGGTAGCGGACCAGTAGCAGTGTGTGCGGTGTCAAAGGGACCACTAGGATCAGGACCTGTCAGTCCAGTAGAAGGAATACCTGGAATGATGGATGGAACGAACACAAGTCCACTATCAACCAACCCCCTGAAAGGGATTAGGAGATGCACCAACCATGGGGATAAATGGGGCGGTCATGGGGATAAGTTAATTGTTTAGGCTAGCTTGGGGTCATGAACCAAGAGTTTTTTCGTTAAGGTGTGACATGTGTGAAAGTGATGTGTAAAATAGAGACCCCAACAATCTCATGGTCAGGACGCAAAAAATGCAAATAAATAACAGTAAATGACAGTTAATATCATGCAAAATTACAACTAATTCTTCCAGAAAAAAAAAAAAGTATACACAAGTAAATGACCACATAAAGAACTGATCAGGATGTAGGAAACACACAGGGGATCTAACCACTAAGCTCGACTCAAGGTGCTCACATACAAGGAAAATATGACCACAAAACGAACCAGGGGGTTGTAATGGATCAGATATAGACAGAAACAAGTCGAGAAGGGGTAGAACACAAACAAGGGGTGTGAAACAAGGATCTTAAACACCGAAAAGGACTGAAAAACTCCAAGTCGCACCTATCAGTGGAACAAGTGCGATCGGGGTCACACAGGACTGTGAAATAGTTGTGATCATGGCAAAAAATAGTTGGAAGAAACAGGTCGCACAAAACAGGGGTTTATGTGTGACAGGTCACATAAAACTGGGTCACAATAGAGATGGGGGTCACTCCAAGAGTTGCGACAAGCACGTTCTGGATTTCTGGTCCAGGTCGTACTTATCTGGGAAAAAGGCACGACCTAGGTCTCGCTTATCGGGGAAAAAAGGTGTGACCTAGTCACAGCTTTCTGCTGTATAAGTGCGATCCGGAAGGAACTAGAATTTTTTTTCAAAAAAGGCTGTCGGCTTGGTCCAAGGGCCAGGAACTGAGGCAAGATTGAATCGTATCTACTGCGACGGGGGAAAATCTATGACAGCTGAAGGTAGTAAATGATGACAAACCAGTAGAAACACTTGCAAAAGCAAATATCCAAAAGGATCGACCGAGTGTAGTTTCCAAAACTATAGTGGGGATTTATCCCCTGCTACGTGCAAAATCACCTACCTTATATCAACCAGATCATAGGGTAGAGTTCAATGGTGCAAAGTATTACTCAACTTTGACTAACAACAATAAATGATAGCAATAATAACAATATTTTTTTATTTTTCAGTTGTATTCTACTAACTAAAACAAGAACAAAAAATACATATCTTTTGAAGTTGGGCCACTATAGCCATCAGAAAAAATGGTCCCGCAGCTCCACGTTTTTGGTCTCCAATCTACTCTACTAGTGGTTATCAAATAGGGGGAATGGATCCAAATGGGTATGGGGCAAGCTTAATATACACCATGGGAATGATATGGAAAAGTGTGATGAAAATGGCGAAAGGCAAGAAGTGTGACTAAGAGTGAATGGCCAAAAGTGAAAAGTGTTTCTGGAATGGCCAAAAAGTGTTTTTGGTGAGACCTTGACAATGTATTTATAGGATGGTCCAAGGTTTTTTGACATGTGGTATTTTTTTGTGCATGGTATTTATCTATGGTTTTTGACCCATTCTCATGGGGATAAATCACAATAAATGCTCAACTTCCTTTCATTTATGGGGAAGGAATAATAATGTTTTCGACCATATTTGGTGGAATTTTAGTTGTGAAGGTCAAAATGGAGGAAATAATGGTGGGAATATGATGTATGACTATGGTTTAGACCATGGGTAGCTAGGTGAACAATGTTTTAGTGTTAACACATACACATTCGTTAAGATTCCTTTCATGAATGTACCACATATCTGGAAATCTGCAAACAAAGATAATCTTGTAGCCCAAAAGTTTGTTAATCTTACCTCTTATGGTCACCATAGAATTGCAAGACCTCCCATCATTCCTTATGCATATATTTCCATTACTTCATTGCCCCTCCATACTATGTTACCTATATCCTTCAGCCTTTGATCCACACTTTGTTTCTTGTAGAAAAACTATCACTGGTTTCTCCATTCTCAACTTATTTCGCAACATCTTAATTTTGCGTGGGTGACCCGCCCCGTGAATATTCCATGTTATAACCTTCTTTGGGAAACCCTAATGAATTCAAAGAAGGTCACATTGATCGTCAGATATTGGCCTGATTCCACAAGTTGGGATCCCACGTCGATATTTATGTGCTTACTAGTCTTTCGTCCTCTCTTTCGTCCTTCTTCCATTTGATTTCACTTACTACCTTTATGGGGTTCCTCAACGATGCCAAAATGTGGGGAGGCTTTTGCCTTGAAGATGAATACTTGTAATAGCTCCATATTTTTACTTGGGACAAAACCCTTCCCCATATTGTCACATTCATTTTCAATCGCATCGATATCTAGTCCCCCCGATATCCATATCCCCTTGGGTTTATCATCTTCCATTGCACAATATGTTCCTCCTGTTTCTTCATAGTTGTTGGTGTTGTTTCGAGTTGTGATTTCTCCTTTAATTCCTTCTCGTTTTCCTTGCTAATATCCTCCATCTCTTCCCCAACCTGGCTCGAGGTCACAAACCTATTTGATTTGAGTACCTTCCTTCTGGGAGTTTTCCTGTTTTGAAACTGGTTAGTGGTTCTTCGCCCCTGTCTCCTTTTATTGGTTACTTGGGTAATACCTTCCTCATCGCCCATGTTCTCCTTTACCATTTGGGGATTTGGTTGATGGGGATGATTATGAGGGAAATCTCGAGTCATATGCCCATATTCATGACACTGTCTACATCAAAAGTGAAAATTCTCATAGTCAATAGGTTCCATCCAATATTCATCCTCTCAGGTCAGGTTGATTGCTTCCGGCAGTTCCCTTGATAGATCCTTATAAACACAGATCTAAGCAAAAGTGGTATACCTTTGTTTCTTGGTATGCTCTGAGGTCTTCACAAATTTTTCGAGGGTATTTCCAATACCTTGAAGCATTTATGACTCCCAGTATTCACAGGTTAGGGAATACAAGTGGATCCAAATAGGGGAAATAGGCATATCCTCCTTGTCTGGGTTAAACCACTCTTTCCATGGATGCAGTACAGGCCAGCCAAGAAAAAAAGTAAGGCCCTCCTTTCATAATGTGATCTCTATCCTCTTGGTTGAAAAATAATACTGTGAAGAAGACCTTCGATCCCAGGTGTAGATTGTAATAGCCTCTAGGGTTCCATGTCACTTTGATCCATCTAAGCATATCATGATCCTTCGACCATATTCAAATATTTTTTTTGATCGGGGCGTTTACTCTCCATTGATCCACTCGTTCGCACAACTTTTTGCGATTGGATCTAGAGGGATGGGGTTTTGGCCGCTTGTGGCAGACATCCGCCATGCCTACAATTTGATCCATTCCTCTCTTATTCACCTCTTTCCCTGTCATATCATATTAGCCCTTCGTCTGATTGATTATTTGTCGATGTGCTCCCACTCCAAAAAAAATTGTTTCGCGATGAAGGGGGAGGATCCTCCTCCCAACAAACCCATTTGTGAATCCCTTAGAAACCCTAACAATCACTGTAGAATTTCACTAGATTTTCGCTCCTTCTCATGTGGTATTCTATATAAGAATAGGTTAATGTTAATTGATAATAACAATATCATATTATATGATCATATCAAACAAAGACCGAGTAGTATATTTATATTTCTCATGATAGAATCACTTTTTATTTCATTGGATTTTGGTTTATAGTATAATAATCAAACCATGACAAATGATCAAATTCTTTATTTAAGATAGAATAATTATTTTGGAGTAGTTGATTTGGTAGATGATAATCACACGATAATATAATTAGTTGACGTGTGAATTATTCACTTTTCGTGCAAGATCAGAAATGCTAAATGTCAAATCTTATCTCCATGTTTTATTTCTTCGTAAATCAGATTTAAGATCATTAGTTTTAAATGTTCAGATATAATCTCAATGTTTAGGTTTTAAGAAAAGTGTATTGGGATTCCTAGACCTATATGAAGTCTTCCTCCACTCGATTACTTACGTAATAAATCTCGGCCACATGAACAATCTTAAAAAAACCTTTATAAAATTACATTATTTAGTAAAATTATACTAATTTTATATTTTTATAATGAGAATTTTATTAAAAAATAAATAAATATTTGTATCGATCCATGATTCCAAGAAAATGGAGATTAAATACGTGATATTTACCTTCACAATGGCATCCAAAAACCTCAATGCTTTTTGCTACATCCATTCTAAAAATCACATCATAAATGATTCATTGATGCTAAAAAGAAGTGACAAAAACATGACTTGTTCCCAACCTCAACTCAATAGATAAATGAAACCATGGAACACAGAGTTGAAAGGAGGAGTATAGTGGAAATACTTTCCCAGGTAATTCCACCCATGTTGATAATGTAAGATGGAAACAATTTTCTGAGCCATTCGTAAACTTAATATAATCCATAAATTATGTAACGAACGATGACCGCTAGATGTTATGAATATAATGACACAGTTAATCCAAACTTAATATATCCCATCAATTATGTAAGAGATGGTATTTTGAATGTATGTGTATACGAATTTACATAACATAATAGAAGTTTATCTATAAGAGAGAGAAAATATATATTATATTCCATTTTTATTGGACATTCTTTTCAATTCCTTGATTTTATAGTTGTGTTCTTCAACTTTCCTTGGACACTGGCATTCAAAGTATTTTAATTTAAAAGATTTTTTTTCATGTGGTTCACAACCTTGAGAATATAGATTAGGGCTCGCTACATGCACAGTAATAATTCTAGGGGGGGACTCAAAGGGGCCTTGCCCTATTGACTCCAGTTTTGGGAGCCTAAACCTGAAGGACCTAGAGAGTTGGAATCATGAGAATTGAACCTCTAACATCACTATCAAATGGTCTTTTGATTCAGACTCCAACCAACTGAGATACCCCTTAAGGCTAAAAGATAAAATAATCTAAGGAAGAGAGTGCAAATTTGTTAGATCCCATTGTAACATGAACCAATAATATTATTGAGCCAGTTTTATTTTCAAATAAATAAATGAGTAGTATAGAAAATGTTTTCGAAAATCACAAACAAATACATGCAGATTTTGATGGGATTATTGACGTCTATATACCCAGTGGATGTTGCAATTTTTTGTGGATGATTCAACTCTATATATGGTACGAATTCATTTTTGTTGGTTAGAGAGGAAGTGACAAATGCATTTAAATGCAAGTGCAAGCCTTAAACTCAAAAATATATGAGTTGGCGTACTAGGGATAAGTGTCAACAAAAATCCCCACACCAGATTTTGAGGATGACATCATTTTTTTAACAGAATGATTATTTTGTATTAAACTATAAAAAGAGAATATGCATAGCTGAGAAACATGCCAAAAAGGCCAACTTCAAATCCCTAGGAGAAAGGCCACTAGGTGATAATGTCTTCTGAGTATCTATCAAAATTTTGCAGCCTAACTTCTGATCAAAGTTTATACCTTTAAAAGAGTATATACTTACAAATTGATAGAATATTTTTATGCAAAAAACATCTATAACTCTTTAAAATACAAAGAGGCAATACTTCATTCCTAATGATGACCTTGGAACACTTCCAACTGTGAATTAGCACCTTCCTCCATTGATGCGTTGATGTCGCTCTGGTGTTGAATGTCCCAATTTCCTTCAAACCCTTCAACGGCTTCCTAAACCACTACAATATCCTACTGAATCAGAACGAGCCTATCCTCATTCCTCTCGTTTCTAGTCAAAATAGCTTCCATGATCAAGCTCTTCATTTCCTCCATGAAATTCCTCATACCTTCAAATTTGGATAATGTGAGATGGAAACAAGTTTCTAAGCCATTCATAAACTTAATATAATCCATAAATTATGTAACCGAAGATGACCGCTAGATGTTATGAATATAATGAAACAATTAGTCCAAACTTAATATAGCCCATCAATTATGTAACATGTGGTATTTTGAATGTATGTGTATACGAATTTACATAACATAATAGAAGTTTGTCTATAAGAGAGAGAAAATATATATAATATTACATTTTTATTGGACATTATTTTCAATTCCTCGATTGTATAGTTGTGTTCTTCAACTTTCCTTGGCCACTGGCATTAAAAGTATTTTAATTTAAAATAATAATAAAAATTCACGTGGTTCACAACCTTGAGGATATACACCGGGGCTCACTACATCCACAATAATAATTATAGGGGGGCCACTCGAACGGGCCTCGCCCTATTGACTCCAATTTTGGGAGCCTAAACCTGAAGGACCTAGAGAGTTGGAATTGTGAGAATTGAACCTCTGACCTCACTATCAAATGGTCTTTGGATTCAGACTCCAACCAATTGAGCTACCCCTTGGGGCTAAACGATAAAATAATTTAAGGAAGAGAGTGTGTATTTTTTATATCCCAGTGTAACATGAACCAATAACATTATTGAGCCAGTTTTATTTTCAAATAAATAAATGAGTAGTGTAGAAAATGTTTTAGAAAATCACAATCAAATACATGCATATTTTGATGAGATTATTAAAGTTTATGTACACAGTGGATGTTGCAAGTTTGGTGGATGATTCAACTCTATATATGGTACAGCTTCATTTTGGTTGGTTCTAGAGGAAGTGACAAATGCATTTAAATGCAAGTGCAAGCCTTAAACTCAAAAATCTATGAGTTGTGTACTAGGGACAAGTGTCAACCAAAATCCCCACGCTGAATTTTGAGGATGACATTATTCTTTTTAACGGAAACAATTAATTTGTATTAAAATATAAAAAGAGAATATACATAGCTGATGGACATGCCAAAAATGCCAACTTCAAAACCTTAGGATAAAGGCCACCAAGTGATAATGTCTTTTGAGTACCTATCAAAACTTTGCAGCCTAACTTCTGATCAAAATTTATACCTTCAACAGAGTATATCCTTACAAATTGATAGAAGAGTTTTATGCAAAAAACATCTATAATTGTTTAAAATACAAAGAGACAATACTTCATTCTTAATGATGTCCTTGGAACACTTCCAACTGCGAATTAACACCTTCCTCCATTGACGCGTCGATGTCGCTATGGTGTTGAATGTCCTGATTTCCTTCAAATCCTTCAACAGCTTCCTGATTTGCTATGATATCCTCCAGAATCTTAACAAACCTATCCTCATTCCTCTCATTTCTAGTCAAAATAGCTTCCATGATCAAGCTCTTCATTTCCTCCATGAAATTCCTCATACTTTCGAATTTGGATATTTGGTTGTCCTTCATATGCTTCATCTCTTTCTAGATTTCCTCATTGTATGCCACTTGAACCTAGGAGTTCATTTCTATGTCCTACATTCTTATGTCTAGCTTGGAGATGTCCAAACCTATTTTCCTGTTCTCCTCAAGCACTTCCATGATAAGCTCAAAGGTGTTGCACATACCTTTCCTGGTGTCCAGAGAAACAGAATTAGATTCCCTAATTTTATTCAGAAGCCTCTCCATTTCGTTAGTCTGTTGAGAAAATATAAGAGCTACGAATCTAGAGAGGAGGACCCCACTAAGAATTCCAAAGGAATATATTTTTCGATCCCTTCTAGGTAGGTTATAACACGGAGTTTCCATTCCCATCAACCTGCCCATCAACTCATGCGAGAGGAAGTCTTGAGTACTGAATATCCTCGTGAGTATTCAATATTCCTGCTGAGAATGTCCTTTCAATCACTTGGGCATTAAAACCCATCTTTGCATGCATTTAAACACCCCTCCACCTTCCTGTTGGGAACTTCAACACTAATACATAAATGACTGCCGAAGAAAATGGGGGGGTTTCGTGAAGGCATTATTTACCATATTTTATAAGAACCTTTGTTCAAGGAGGAAGAAGAGTGCACGACCATTGTAGTCCTTAGGTAAAATACCATTCACAAACATGGGGACAATTTTAAAAAATGAGGGAGATTATATATAACGATGACACTGTGTTTTAATTTAGAGCCTGTATTGGCCATTGCATCAGCTTCATTGTTATTGTGCCTCAGAATATGGAAGAATTGCACTTTAGATAAGTCTTAAATTTTGTTCAAAACTAGTTTTTGCACCCTATTTGCTTCAAAATTCATCTCGTCTTGAAATTTATTCATTTTTTCTCTCACTAATTTTGAATCTCCAAAAAAAGATAGGAGTCGTAACCAGCGGTGGCTATTATTTCCACTCATTTCATCAAGGCAACCCACTCTGCTTGATTGTTCGTTCTTTTCCCTAAACACCAAGCAAACTAAGAGATCTTATTTCCTTAGGGGTAAAAAATGACCCCTCCCACACCTTAACCCCTTTGGGTTACCTTTTGATGCTCCATCGATAAAAAAGGTTGGGACTAACTACGAGTCCTTCCACCAATGAAATCCAATATTGGAACAATTCTAATCCTGAGGGGGCTAAGAAATTTAGACTGAAGGGAGCCCATATTTAAGAAATATGAGGCCCACTACACTTTGAAATGGAAGATGAAAGTTGTGTTCAAAACCCACCTACGAGGTGATAAGAATTCTTCCATCTGGATCTTTTCCTATCTTATTGCCCAACCTATGTTAACTTTCTTCCCTTCAAATATCGCCTTGTTTCTCGTAATCCAAATATGTCATTTAACATATTTAGGAAGTGCAATCTAACGATCTGCCAAGGGTTTTTCTTAGGAGATGCTCTTGGATAGCAATGACCCCAGCCTTTGACGAAACCACTAGCTTGATTTGGTAGGATGAGATTTATCCTTAGCTCCTGATTTATTTCCCCCAAAAATTTTGTGAGAATTTGCATTTGATGAAGTTGTGAGTTACTAATTCCTCTTCTTTTTGATAGAATACGCATCTACTTAGCCCCTCGGTCCCTATCTTTTCCAATTTTTCAAACGTCATAATCTTCCTGTGAATTAGGACCCAAGCGAAGGCATTCAAATTTGAAGGGAAATTATGCTTCCATCCTCTCTTCCAGGCACTGTCTCGAGGATATTTTGAAACCCTATGCAACAGAACCCTATAACCTTTTTTTATAGTGTATCTAGCATGATCACCCCATCCTCTCAAGTCACATTCCTCGATGCTCAATAGGGCCCTACCATTCAAAGAGAGAAGAAGATCCTAAAATTTGGACTACAAGTGAGAAGGGACCACTATCTCTTTCCATCCTCTCTAGTTCCCATTGATGTTCCAAGAGGAGAAATCATACAGTTTCTCAATTCCGTTCAGTTGCATCTAGTTCCTTAATTCAAGCAATGAATCTTTTTTTAAGGGAGGGTGGTTCATTATTTTGTCCTCCCAAATATCTATTATTTTTCCACTTCCTAGAATCCAATACAGGTTCTCTTAAATGAGAGAAGAAGGCTCTTTACATAAATTCCATATTCTAGTCCTTGCCCCTACGAGAGAAGAATCCAAACTTTGAAGATGGATGCGCTCGATATACTTGTTGATAATCCCCTCCTTCCACCATTTTGACTTGCCAGAGGTAACCCTCCACAAAAAAAATCTCCCAATGCCAAGTTCATTATTTTTTGTTCCCTTATCATTGTTCATCCCTACCTTGGTAGCTTTGCAGATGTCACTCGTCACTCCAACCGAGTATAAGAGGATAGAACTAAGAATGATATCCATCAAAGACAAAACTACTTTGATGAGGGTGATTTTCCTAGCTAGGTTTAACCATTTAGCATGCCATGGTTGAGATTTTTGTTTAATTTTCACAACTACTTCTCCCCATCCCTCTCCCTTTCCATTTAAAGAGATAAGTATGCATAAATATTTAGAGGACCTCCACCTCCCAATCACTTTGAATCCCATGACTCTGGAGATTTCTAAATTCATAATGGGCGAGCAATTCCAAGTATAAATACAAAACTTACCTGAGTTAGTTTCTCCTCCCGAAGCTCGAAGAAATGAGGAAAGAGCATGAGAAAAAATTTGTGTGTTTATCTTAGAGCCTTTCCTCAGAAGAATTGTATCATCATCAAACTGGGTGTGATTGGCAGGATTAACTCTTATAGCTATAGAAATTCCAGGAAACATACCTAATTTTGCAAGGAAACGAAGATACATGCTCAAAGCTTTGGCTGCAATAATGTAAAGAAAAGGAGATAGAGGTCAGCCCTGTCGGATTCCCCTGGATGCTTTAAAGAACCGAGTAGGCCTTCCATTGTGGAGAGGAGATATCCATGGCCCACTAATGCATGCGCTTATCCATCTGATAACAGAAGGTGAAAACCCAAAGGAATGCAACACCTTGAAGATGAAATTATGCCTAATTTTGTCGAATGCATTGGCTATATCCATATTGATAGCCATTCCTCTCTCCTTCCTTGTGTATATTGAGTGAATAGCTTATTGGACAATGAATATGTTATCCATTATCTACCACCCTTCCACAAATCCTCCCGAATTATCAGAGATGTGAGATGGAAGATACTTTTTCAACCTTGAGGCAATGATTTTGGAAAGAATTTTGTAAGAGGCGTTGCAAAGAGAGATAGGCCTAAACCTTTTTAAATATGTAGGGTTCCTTTCTTTAGAAATCAAGGCTATAAAGGAGGAATTAGTATCCCCTCCAATTATTTCCATTTCAATGGTACAGTTGAGCATTCTGTAAAGGTCCTTCTTGATTATCTATCAGTGCTTCCGATAAAAACTAATGGGGAATTCGTCCGACCCAGATCCTTATCCAGATAAAGGGACCAAATTGCCACCCTAAATTCTTCTTCACTTATGCCCTTCATCAATTCCTCATTATATTCTTCCCTAATTAGAGATGGAATATTAGAGCAAAGGAGATCCATGATGGTGTCATCCTCACATCCTTCTTCTGAGTAAAGACTCCTAAAATGGTTATGTTGAGGCCTGGAAAATCACAGGCGGCAACAGTAAGGGATTCTCCCCAATTAACGTTCCCAACTAGCCCGTTCACTGTTTGGTATAGGGAATCCGTCCGGTTTGCGGTCCGGCTACCGTAGGTCAAGTAACAAACAAGGCTTTACCGGTTGCGGCCCGGCCCACCGAGTTTTTGTGTTTTGACTTAAGATATGAAATGCAAGTTCCTAACTAAATGCAGGGTGATAAAGATACCGGGAGCAGTCACAATGTGATGTGCAGGTTCTTACCTCTCGTCTTATGGTTCACAGGCATCCAAATCGCATACAACAAAAGCAAACTAACTATCTAAACTATCCCTAGGGAGCAGAATTAGCATTTATTGGTGAGTAATACATTTTGCACATGCATAATGAAGAATCACAGATAGCTGATACTTCTTTCAAGACACATGAACACTCACAGATATTTAAATAACCAGATAGCCGATTATTTTATAAACAACCTTTATTACTCACAGTGGAAAATATCCCAAAAGATACCGAAAAAAGCATTCAACAAGAACATAGGTTCAGGAAATTAAACACTCTTACAGTAAATGAAACCTAGCTGAAAACGAAATAGTTCCTCTTCAACATTATTCATTGAGTTGTATTGATACATTCCACTTCTCACTCTCTCCAACAGGCAAAATTGCAATTTCCTTTGAAAAATGAAGTAGTTCCTCTTACAAGCAAACATTTACAAAATTTTCCAGGGAAAAAGCCTCTGCTCATTCCTACTTTCAAATATTTAAACTACAATTTGCGACCCTTGGGCTACCTCCTCTGTCCCCCTCTCAGCTTCCCAACGCTTCAAATTCTTCTACGAACTATTGAGTAACTGACAGATCTTCAGGTTCCATTTCTCCGTTGCCATCCACGTTGTCCTTTCTTTCGCTTGTCCTTCTGGCCTCGGTTCGATCCATGCCGAAACGCTCAGCTATTCCTTCGCGCCATCGTAGTTCCACCAATCCCTTAGATCCACCTACACAGAAACAGAGATGCATCATTTATCGGATTTACGTTACAAAACAGAACAGCACGTTATACCATTGAAACGGCTGAACCATGAAGAAGACTGGGGATATCCCTAACATCGGAAAGGTGGGCCAACTAGCAGGCTGGAAGGCTATTAATCGGACGTCGGAGAGATGTCACATCGGCGGTTGAACGGCATTTTCCATCCGCAACGGCGGACGAGACCAGGATCTAAGACATAAGCTAATCGCGGGTGGGTGAGGACTAAATCGGACGTCGACAGATACTCGAATCGGAAGCTCTCTAGCTCTTCTCAGCCGCAACGGCGGAAAGGTAAAGACTCCGGACAAGCGAGTGAAGACAAAACGAATCGGACGTCGGCACGATTTGAACTTCGAATGGGAAAACAACTTCAGAAGCCGCAACGGCGGACGGGAGAAAGGTTAAAACTTTCGACCAAGACAAGAAAGAATCCCGATCCAATGGAAAAGACTTGGAAAAAACTAAGTGCTTCAACCAGCTGCGAACATTTAACAAAGGACAGCGAACCATCATACCACCGTAACGGCGACCACAGCAGAGTTAACTGGTTTGATACGCAAAACAAAAATAAAAGTTACGGCTCACCATAAACTTCACCGCAATCAGAATCTGAACCTTGGTCAAGAATTAAGCTTTGTAGTCATTAAAAAATAAAACACAGATCAATACTCAAAAGATTCAACGATCAAACCAAAATCATGAGGAGGGGTCCCGAATTTAAGAAATTTGGGGAGGAAAGTTGCAACTGCAACAACTGGCGATTACCTAGTGAACCTATATCTCTGGGTGATTATACTTTGAGTGACAGACTGTTTAACCAAAATGCATCAAATGAATTCTTCCAACTATCCGGATTTCTCAAATGATCGAAGTGTGTACCTTAATCATTGATGCTAGTCCAATTTGGGGAAAGTGGAAACCGAGACCTTCAGATCCAAATAACTCTGTTGAGGCCAGAGTATGAGTTTCATTATTACCTCTGTCTTCAGGTAACTAACAGTGTGAACACCACAGGATTGTAGCAGATAGTAAACAGCAATATTCGTTTGTTCCTCGTTCCCATGCCATTTAACACTTTTGTGCTTTTGGAATTTTGTCCCTTTTCACTGAGTTCTTCTGTACGCCTTTCTTACTGAATTTTAATTCAGGATCCTCTATCCCATAGTGTCCTTTTGTGTGAGTGGTGTACTTCAAGTTTCAGCCCACAGACGGAGAGGATCTTTTGGCAATTTAGTACTTATGATTCAGCACCCGCTTTGATTTATGATGCCTTTACAGAAGTTTTGACTCTTTATTTGCCTTTTGGCCTTCGTTTCTTGGCATGGGATCATTTATATTTAATACACTGTTCACCTTGCCTCTTTCCATGGGTCCTTTGCTGTTGTTTCCTTAGAACATTTTAAGTGTGATGTGGGTGGAGCCCCGACATAGTACTCCAGACTTCTCGAATCCGGTTTATTTCATAGGGGTTAAGCAGGACTTCAAGGCACACAGAATTTTATTCGAGAAAACTGTTAGGCTGGAAGAAATCATTAGCTACACACAGGATGACACTCAACATATTTGCTATTCCCAAAAAGATCTTAATATCCCCCCAGACAAATGCTAGTTCGTTTCTTTTATTGAAAATCAACAACTCAAATTTAAACCAAATGAAAGCCTGACTTGAAAACAACCACATGAAAGCATGACTCGAAAACAACCAAATAGCTTATTTATGTATAAGACAGAAAACTCAAAGAAACTCAAGAAAAGTAAGGCTTGAGAACCAGGCCATTAACTGGCAAGTTCTCCTCCCATCCCTGTAAATCTTGCAGCTTATAAGTAGCAGGGCCAAGTTTTGCTGAGATTTGAAACGGGCCTACCCACAACTGTTGGAACTTAGTATGCTTTCCCTTCTCATCATGGGGATGATCCCATTTGAGAACTAGGTCTCCCACTTCCAAGTCCTTTTTTCCAGCTTTATGTTTGTCAAACCACCTTTTTACTACCTCCTGTTGTTGCTTAAAACGTTCTCTGGCCTTGGCTTTGGCCTCCTCTGCTTTCAGGAGATTATATATTCTCATTTGTAAAACTTCACTCTCCGACCCACTAGACTCCTGCGCCAAAATAGAAGACGGAAGCATGATATTGGGTGGCAGGATGGCTTCCTTACCATACACAAGGGCATAGGGTGACACTCCTATTGCAGACTAGGGGGTGACTCTGTCAGCCCACAGGGCGTTGGGTAAGGTCGAGTGCCAACTTCTCTGGTTTTCTATCACAATCTTCTTCAGGATTCTAATGAGGTTTTTATTAGAGGATTCAGCCAGGCCATTCCCTTGCGAATAGTAGTTAGCGGAGTAATGTAATTTGATCCCTTTATCATGAGCGAATGCGGTCAATTTAATTGATGAAAAGTATTTAGCATTATCAAAAACTAACGAAATTGGAACTCCAAACATGGTCATGATATGATCTTGTAGGAAACTAATGACTTCGTCTTCGTTTATCTTGCGCAGTGGGATAGATTCGACCTAGCGAGTGAAATAATCAGTCTCAGTAAGAATGTATTTTTGCAGCAGGGAAGAGTTCGGCTTTATTTCTCCAATAATGTCCAGCCCCCATTGCTCAAATGGTTCCGAGATCATCACAGGATTTAGGGGCGCGGCCGCCTTAGGCTGTCTTCCCCCACACCTTTGGCAAATGTCACATTTCCTGACATGTGCATGTGCATCCTTGAAGAGTGTGGGCCAATAGTAACCGGCTCTAAGGATTTTGTGGGCTGTAGTGTCGCCTAAATAATGTCCCCCAGCCGGACCATCATGTAATTCTGCCATTACTTTCTTTGTGTCCTCCTTTTCTAAACATATGAGGAGAACCCCATCATAATTCTTTCTGAATAATACTCCTTCAACAAGTTGATAAGAGGCTGATTTAAGGCGCAGAGCTCTTCTTTGTTTGGAATTCCAATGTTCTGGCAACAACCCTGACTGCAAGTAATGCACAAGGTCTCTATACCAAGACTCAGGAGTGGTAAACAAAGGACATATATCCATTACATGCAATTCGACTTCATCTGGCCATGCTTGTGCTTCGTTGTTCCTTCTTTCAGTCATCAATTTGCATAACCCTCGACCTTTCACTATAGAGGCTGGCTTGAACTCAAGGTCGTATTCTTGAAGAGCTGTTACCCAGTTGCCTCTTCTTTCTCCTAACTCTTTCTGAATGAGAAGGGATCTTACAGCTGGGTAAGGGACTATTACCTTGGTTCGATTTTTTAATATGTAAGGCCTGAATTGCTTCACTGCCTTAAATACTGCGTAAGCTTGTTTATCAATGGCTGGGTAATTTAATTCAGCCCCTTGTAGCCCAGTGCTCATAAAAGATATTGGGAATTCATCACCCTCATCCTCCTTTTGCGTAAGCACAGCTGCCAATGAATCATCGGATGCAAATGTATATATAATAAAGTCTTTGTCAAAGTCTGGACTTTTCAGAGAGGGCGCATGTGCAACAACAGTCTTGATCTTACTGAAAGCATTCTTTTCAGTTTCAGTCCACTTAAAATATGCATTTTGCTTAACCATCTGCTGCAGTGGCTTAACAGTTTGGGCAAAATCAGGCACAAACCTACGTACGAAATTTATTGTTCCCATGAAGGATTGCATTCCCTTCTTATTATGGGGCATAGGGATTTGTTCAATGGCCTTAATTCTTTCTGGGTCTATAGATATACCTCTCTTTGAAACTATATGCCCCAGTAATTTGCCTTCTGTAACAGCGAATACGCACTTCTTGGGATTGAGGGAAATACCATATTTTCGACAACGTTCGAAAATTTGTTTTAGGTGAAAAGCATGCTCCCCTCTTTTCTTCGAGAATATTGTAATGTCATCAAGGTACACCACAGCGCTTCGTCCAATTAGTCCACGGAAAGCTATGTCCATAGCTCTCTGAAACGTTGCCCCAGCGTTAATCAGTCCAAAGGGCATCCTTCTATAGGCAAAAGTTCCCCATTTAGTTCTGAATGTTGTCTTCAATCTATCTTCCTCAGCTACTAACACCTGGTTGTAGCTAGAGAACCCGTCCAATAATGAAAACAATTCAGAACCAGAAACCATCTATAGCAATTGCTCCATGGGAGGCACCGGATAGTTGTCTTTATCTGAGGCGCGGTTTAAGTTTCTGAAGTCCACACATAGTCTGATTTCTCCCGACTTTTTTCTGACCGGTACCAAATTTGACACCCACTCGGAATGCCTGACTTTAAAAATAATCCTAGCATCTAACAATTTCTTCACTTCGCTCTAGATTAGTGGTTCCAACTTTGGGTGCATCTTCCTCAATGGCTGCTGATATGGCTTGACGCCTGCTTTAATAGGGATGATATGCTTGATGATGCTGGTGTCGTAGGTTTTTAATTCTTCGTACGTCCATGCGAATACGTCCTTGTACTGTTTAAACAGACTGACGAACCTTTCCCTTTCGGCCGGTGAGCAACATTTACCGAGATTCACGAACTTAGGATTGTTCTCCGTCCCCAAATTTATTAGCTCGAACTGCAGAGTTGAGCTGTGCGTCTTCACGTTAGCGGGTCTTCTAAACTTTTCATTCAAGTCAAACATTTTTTCTAATGTTCTGACCCCTTTCGGGATGAAATTATCGTATTTCATCTCATCCTGATGCTCTTTATCATCTATGATTGCTCCTTTAAACACCTCTTCATTCGTCAAGCATTCTATTATTTTCTGATCATCATCAAATACCCGCAAGTTGGTGATCATATCCGACACAGAAGGCCTGAAAAGAAGTTCAACGGAACATCTATTATTAGTGGGTACGAGTCTGGCGGCTGATGTGGCCAATAGATCAGCAGCCGCATTTTTTATTCTTGGAATTGAAGTAATGTTAAATGCATTAAAGTGTTTCAGCAGATCCCATACCTCATTCTGGTAAGCTTTCAAGTGAGGAGAAATACAGTGGATTTGATTCCGGATTTGTTTCACAATAATTTCAGAATCCCCAAAAACTTTCAAATTACTTACCTTCAATTCAAGCGCTTTCTTGAGTCCCTGCACTAGTGCTTCGTATTCAGCTGTATTATTAGTGCATTCAAACTCTAATCTATAGGAAAGAAAATGTTTATTCTTCTGCGGGTCAATCAGGACACAACCGGCCCCTGACCCTTCTAAAGTCTTAGATCCATCAAAAAACAAAGTCCAAAAAACATTATCTACTGAATGTGAATCTATTCCTACTGCTAAATCTACTATGTTACAATCAATCTCATCAGCCTGAGAAAATCGAAGGAGATAAGGCTGGGTGTCAGATGTATCGCTGGCCTCTTCCGCTCGATAATTCCCTGGTTCCAATTCAAGCAAATAGTTTCCCAATACAGGAGTGACTGGTACATTCTTCTCATTCAGTTGAGTAACATTGTACTTCATGTGAGGCTCTCTTAAAATTTTAATCTGGTTTGGACTCCCCTTGTATGGAAACCACAGATGTGACCAATCCGAGGCGAAATATCCATTTAATTTAGCTGACCAATCTTTGCCCAGGACCAGACCGTAAGCGTCTGGTATATCAGCCACCACGATATTAATGACTTGGCATACTTTATCATTGGATGCCAAACGGATTAGGACGTCTTCCATCTGACCAATTACCTTAACGTCTGTCCTATCCAACTGAACCACGCTCCACGTGGTCGGCTTAGGCTGCCCATTTATTTTCTTACATACTGATATGGCCATGACATTTATTGACGCCCCTGAGTCTACCAAACAATTGTGCACGTTATGATTAAAAATCTCAAATGTTAGGAGAAAAGGTGGATGTTTACATTTAGACTCACCTCCAATGCTGGTTTCTCCAATTTCTTCTTCGCTCTGAGGTTGATTATCAGTAGGCGGTTTCTCATCCGATTCCGCAAGTGCTCTCAGTAGTCTTTCTTTCTGTTGAGGCACTTTGAAAATTTCGAATAGTGGGACGTTTGCTTTTATCTTTTTTAAATCTTCCACAATGTCATAATTCATCTTCTGTTCAGTAGAGGTATATTTATCAGCATTCACCTTTTCTTCGTTTGGCTTGGGCGGTGTTCTGTTCTGCTCAGGATCTTGGCTAGTAATAGTAAATTCAGGAATTATATCAGCCACGGGTTTATCTTGGAATTTCTTCTTAACGTTTCTCTGCAACCTCCTGATCTTTGGGAGCATCAGACTATCATCTTTAACCGTCCCTTGACTTCTTGTTGTTACGTTGGCATCCACAACTTCCTTGTATCCTTGACTCCTTCCCTCTTCAGCATCGAATAAAACAACAGAATTCCATACAGCCATGGTTTCCTCTTCCTGCTCTTTAGTAATAGTAGCAGCAGAATTCTCTTTTCTTTCTTCATCACCTTCCTCTGTTAATCTTGAATCCAACATTTGATTCATGACTAGTGTCATTGAATTTATCCATTGCGGACAATTCTTTTCGGAGTGAGGCAGCTGGTGAAAGGTGCAGAAATTTTCCATCCCTATCTCTGTCAGATTCATAGACGTAGTATTGTGAGGAGGAGGTTGGGACTGATTGTTTTCCTCCCTTTTCTTATAATAAGGCCTGTAGAACTTATGTGTTTCCTTCTCTTTCTCCAATTCTATGATCTTATTAGACAGCTTTTGCATCATTTTGTCCATACCTTCATAATCTGGTGCTTTCTCCTCTTTAGGCTTAGTGAACAATAAAGTTTTCCTTCTCTCTCCTGATTGTTCGGGGTAATCTTCAATACTCTCTCTTTCAGCCTCCACCACTTCTGCTTCTTCATAGGTTTCTGTCAGAGTAGGCTTGGCCCTACCTTTCGCAAACATGGCCAAATCAAGACCCAAAGCTGAAGTATAGTACTCAATCAGTACTTTGTCTGAAGACTTA
>LPNX010284414.1:0-36722 GCA_001517045.1 Pseudotsuga menziesii | reverse complement strand
GGGGGGGTGTGCGGGGGGACTGGCCTTTTTCTTCTTTTTTTTGTGTTACATTCTCCTTCTCCCTCAATTTCTTCAACCTGCCCCTTTATTTTAGGGCATCCTTTGGCGAAGTGACCATACTCATAACAAGCCTTGCACTTAGAATGATTTTTCTCATAGTCCTTATGCAAATGGTTCCATCCATCCATTGTGATATTTATCTCCTCACGTAGCCCCTTTTCGAGGTCCACCTCAACATAAATATGAGCACAAGAGAATAGAAGAGGTCGAGGTTCTTCCTTATATATGTACTTCCCTATAGCGTTGCCAATGGCTCTGAGGTTCTCATTGCCCCAACAATGCAAAGGTAGGTGAGGAAGCTTGAATCAAACTGGAACTTCAGAAATAATGTCCTTCTCGAGATCAAAAGAAGCATTCCATTGATTAATATACATACACCTTGGCCCCATAAAATATGGTCTGGTTCTAAATACCAAATCTCTATATTCCTTATTTTCAAATAGGAAAAAAAAGAACCATTTCCCACATAATTTTTGGACAACTTCTCCCTTGATTAAGGGTCTCCATTTTTTATGCATCCATACCTCAACAGATTTCGGGTACACCCAAATAGCCGTGAAATGACCAATCATCCCTTTCTTTGTAAGCACTACTATTTTATTCTTGGAATATGTAGACACAATTTTGACTTCTTGCACTAAGGCGAGATTTAAAACTCGAGATCCCTGATCATTTTCGATACAGTAGAAGAGATTATGCGATTAATGCGTGATTTAAAGGAGGGATTCGCCCCCAGCACATGTCTAGAGGCTCGGCCATAGTACGAATGAAACACTAGCAACATCGAAACGCATAAACCCTATCAGTGATATAGTCAGCCTTAGAGATTACAATTTAGCTTCCTCTATGTGAATCTGAATAACAATATTCCACCTCATTACATCACTATTCAACATCCAATAGAAAACTAGATAAATAATGTTCAGAATAATTAATTTCAATATAAAAAATTACTTGCAATGTCTAACATTTGATTATGGTTTAATTGTATGATCCTCGAGCTCAGTTAATGTCATGGAGCATTGGTTATGTGTCCCTTGCAGGGAAATAATAAATTTGTTGATTATATTTAATTTAATTTTGAAAAATGTAGCATTCTTATTTTGCTATTTTCTATGGAGGGGATAGCAGGTCAAGTGTTTGAAGTTGGGTTTGCAATTGAATAAATTAACAATTGAATTTCAACAATGTTAAAATTCAAACTAATATGTTTCGTGTACAAATCCTAAACCCTATTCACCCTAAGCCCCAAACCCTACTCTTTCATTGTTTAGAGTAGGACAGATTTGTATGTACCTGAGTTCTGTAAGTGTTGTCATCTAATTCAACAACCTAGCCAATAAAATTCCATATTATGGAAATGTGACTATCATTAAATATTGCGATTGTTTATCAATGATGTTCTCAGCGTTGGAAGTCAGAATAATTGTTGTAGCCCACACTTCTTCATGTCATTCATTGTCGATCACGATGATAAAGTTGAGCTTTCTAAATACGAAATAGCATCTACTTGCAGCTTCCTAAATAAGGAATACAACCTTACAACAACACTTTTTTAATTTACATGGTGCGTTATAATAAAATACATTGCATCGATGCATTTGTAATTACTGAATGCACCGATGTTGCTAAACAAGACATGCATTGTTGCGGAACATCCAAAAACAACCAGTAAAAGAACTATATGCTATATTTGATAGCGAATATATAACTATATATTTTTCAATCTTGTTGATAATAGTGCGCTTAATATTTAAAGACGCATCGAGAAACCCAAAATTTCATTGTGCACCATAGTCTGATACTATATTTTATTGGTTTCTCATAATAGTGCGTCCTAAAACACTAGAGTCTCGGGGCTTACATGTCTTTATGGCATACCGGATTTCCAAACTTTAAAAAAAATGACGACACTGGTGCGTCTATTTAAAACGAGCACCAATGTCAAAAAAATTGAAAATAATGAGTCGCATGAATGATTTCCCCATAACTTCAAAATGAACAGGAATTTCAAATTTTTTTTAAACCTAGAAGGTGTCAAAAAACAACAACTCAGTAATTCATTGTTTTAGTGAGTTTCGAAGGGAGATTTTTGGGAGAGAGTTATCAAGGAGGATTTTGGAGCAACGCCATTATTATAAAGATCAAAATTTATAAGATATGTTGATCAAACAAAGCCTTACATAATAGATATTTTAAGTATGGTTGAGCACCTGTCGCTAGGCCTCTCGGTATAGAGGTCACGGGTTCAATCCTCATTGACGCTATTGGGGTTAGGCGTGAAGTGTGCCAAAGGTGTGAGGCCCCTTCGGGTGGGCCCGCCTGATTTATTTCCGTGGACGTAGCCCATCGGTCAAGCCGGCGCGTGAACCACATTGAAAAAAAAAAAGAAAAAAAAGAAAAAAAGAAATTTTAAGTATGTAACTTGTTACAATTATTTTCATATTTATATTTTCTAGTTATTTTTTGTTTTGTTTTATGTGGCTACAAAATTTTACATTATAGTTTAAATCCCTCAATTGTTTCACAATTAGGATTTTTATTCTTAGGGATTTTAGGTTTGATGGGTTTGTAGTTTTATACATAAGTCGTTGGGTGCGATGGGGCCACTATTAGTGTTTTTTTATTCTTATTAAAAAAACCTTACGCAATTTTTTGTGTGTTCTATTTGTCTCAACACATCGATTCGTTTACAGTACAAACACATCGATGATTTTTGGCCTATTATTTTCTAATTAAAAAATATGATTATGCCATTGTCGATGCATTCTATTTGTGATAATGTGTTGGTGCTTTAATTGTGAAAGCTCACTTTTTCGATTTCTGGTGCTTTATAGTTAATAAATCACATCGACAAATGCGTTTACAAAAAAATTTAATCTATTGTGGCTAATGATTCGTCAACATAGGAGCATTGGTGCATTTAAAATGTTCTAACGCATCAAAATGGAATTTTTTTTTTCTTTTTGGATTTTTGTTATGAAGATATGCAATTTTTTGTATAATATACTTAATAACTTCTTTATTTAATGGCCCAGGTTGTTTATTGATATAAAATAAAGTTCAATGACTAACAATTCTAGTCGACATGATGCAAGCACATCCAAAGTTGAGAAGAGGAAAGTTCTTTGTAATTTCTATATCGAATTAATATGTTTGAATTATTTGTAAATTTAATTTAATATGTATTGGTTAATGTCACACATTCAAAGCAAAAAAAATAGGAAGCTTGATAAGATTCTCTGAAATCTAAGTGCAGAAGAGCGTAGGACCTTGCTGGAAAAGTTACAAAGGGAAGAATCAAGTGAATAAAAAAGAAATCAATATGATTTTTTTATTGACTTTTGAGTAATATTATACCTAAGAGTATTCAATAATAAGTTTCAAACAATATAATTCACATATGTTGAATGTTATGCAATGCCTGACAACAGCATAAGAGAATGTCAACATAAGGAAAAACAAATTATTAAAGATGTAAATGATGATGAATTGGTGCTTAGCTCATCTGGAGTGATGTTGAAGGTTAATGAAAGCGGGGGGGGGAACTTTTATAAAACTATAATGGATATAGTTGAAAGAACGGATAGACGTACTCTACACTTTTAGTACATAAATCAATCCAACGAGTCAAAGAATCAGGTTTTATCTAAACTACAAATGACGTTTCCAAAGTAATGGTCAATGAGACCTATCAGAGTTGCAATAGAAAAAACCTACAAAAAAAAGAATCAATCAAAAAGTAATATTCCTAAACATGTTTTTAATAGAATATGTATGTACTACTATAAAGCATTCGTTTATTAATATTAATTTTGGTATTTTTTTCATATCCGCATAAAAGTAGTTTGATGTCATTTTACATTTACAAGAATATTTTGAAAATCCCAAAGGATGAACGGGGTGATATCTAAAATATGCCAATAGGGGTATCCAAAAAAGTGTACAAGGAGGTGGTTAAGGAAATAGACATAATTGCATCACAGGAGGAGCCACATCATGCTTCAAATGTATGAAATCATTGAATTTTTCTATTATGTATATCTAATGAATTAATTTAGCATTAACTATCAAATTTATATATTTGTTTTGTTGCAGAAAACTAAACAAAATGGGACCCATTCAACACATAAGACAAGAAGACAATGAGAAAAAGGGATTGATCGCTAAGTTTGTGAGTAGTTGTGATTTCCTTATAACATCTTAAGATTTGTTATTGGTTTTGCCTCTTTATTTTTTATTTTTTTTACAATGACCATTCTTTGATGTCTTCAACCATACAAAGGAGAGTTGTTAAACGAATTGATTAACATTGGGTTAAGTAAGAGTTATGAGTATATGCTAAAGTATCAAAAATTAATTGTGGAATTTGTAAGTATCTATGTTGTTTTACTTTTCTCATTTTATAATTAATTGAACAACAAAAACCCTTTATATTAATTCTATGATTTCTTATGGGTTTTAAAACTTGCAGGAAACAAAGTGTGGAGTGCAACCAACATAAGAGTTGTTGAGAGATGGCATGAGACAAGAGAGAATGAGTGACATTCAAGACATTATTCTTTCTCTAGTACGTCATTTTTGAATTTACATTCATCATGTATACTATATATTTTAATTTTCATTATTCACAGCAATGTAGATACACTCAGTGCTAGAATTTTAATGTTCACAATATGATTATGTTAGACCTTCAAACAAATTGAATTATATCACAATAACCAAATGCAATAGGATCACTACAAGCAAGACAAGCACAAAAACACAAAAGACAGATTTTTCCTCTAGGAAACCACAAGGGAGAAAACCCAACAACTTATTTAGTATAGATCCTGTCAACAGTACAATGCTAAACTAAGAGAAGATGATCCCAAAAGATAAGAGCGACTTCTTCTGCTTTCCAATGAACCTCTTCTTCTCTCTCTTACGCACTTTCTTAAGCAAATTTCTTGGTCCAAATGAGAGGAATCTCTCCTCTATTTATACTCAATGTGTAAGTGGCCTTTTACCTTCACTGGGATGACTTATCTTTCTTACTTGATCGACTTCTCTAGGGAGACTCAAAATAACATTTATATAATAATTTTCTTGGGTATTATTGACCCAACTTACAATGGAAGGTTCACATTGATTCTTTCAAGACTTTTGCATGACCAAGTACATCAATAACATACCCTAAAGGAGGTATAACAATAATACAATAAAAGTACAATAAGAATATCATCCAAAGCTACACAATCTTCAACACTCCCTATTAACAAGGAAAGTATTCTTCTATCACGATCATTATCACTAGTCATCATTGTTGGACATCATCATTTGATCTCATCACTGTTGTTGCAACTCTATACTGAAGCCATTGACTTGTGACATCTCTCAAATTTATTTGTCACTAGAAATTCTAAAATGCCATCCCTCTTTCATGATGGATGTAAATACACATATCTCTACAATGTCAATCCTTTTTCATATTGGATTTATATCTCACATGTATTTGCAACGCCGACCCTTTTTCATGCCGAATGCACACCTTTGCAGTGCCAGCCCTTTTTCATGCTGGATGCATATCTTTGTAGTGTCAATCCTTCATGCTAGATACATATCTCTAAAGTGCAAATCCTTTTTCATAATGGATGCATATCTTTGCAGTGCCAACCCTTTTTCATGTTGGATGCATCTCTCTGCAACGCCAGTCCTTTTTCATACCGGATGCATATCTCTGTAATGTCAACCCTTTTTCATGTTGGATGCATATCTTCATGTGCCGGTCCTTTTTCATAGTAGATCCATATCTCTGCAGTGCCAACCCTATTTCATGTTGGATGCATATCTTCGTAGTGCCAGTCCTTTTTCGTGTTGGATGTATAACTCCGCAGTGAAATCCCTTTTTCATGTCGGATGCATACCTCTACAGTGCCAACACTTTTTCATATTAGATGTAAATCACACACACACACATTTGCACTTCCACCCGTTTTCATGTTGGATGCAAGTCTCATACACATCTATAGTGTACCAACCCTTTTTCATGCTAGATGCAAGTCTCATATGTCTTCCACGATGCCAACACTTTTTCATGATGGATATGTAAACCCATACGCTTTCCACAATGACAACCCTTTTTCATGTTCGATGTGAATACCACTAATCTGCATTTGGGACTCATCACTCCCTCTTGTGATGGACACAAATTTGGAAAAATCCAAGCTTGTCCCTAAAGTACTCAAACATCACTCTTGATAGAGGCTTGGTCAATACATTAGCTATATGCTCGTACATCACAATATACTAGAGATTCACTGCTCCTCTCTGCACCATATCCTTGATATAGTGACACATGATCTCGACGTGCTTCGACTTGTCTTGAAACATAGGGTCCTCAGACAACTTCACACACCTCGGGTTGTCGCATAACACACAAGTCACCTCTAACTCGAGATCAAATAATCATGAAAGTAGCTTCCTAAACCACACTGCCTCACAGCTAGTTGAACAATTTGTAATATACTCTACCTTAGTTTTACTTAGTGCCACACTCGTCTACTTCCTATTGAACCAGGAAATCATGCCAGACCCCAAACTTAAGTAGCACCCCGAAGTGCTCTTCCTATTTGTGGCACTACCATCCCATTCTGAGTCAACATATCCATGCAGGATAATCCTTTGATCTGTCGCATATCTGAGATCACAATCAATCGTACCCCTAAGGCACCTCAACACATGCTTTGTAGCAATCAGGTGAACACATCTGGGTTCTACCATGTACTAACTCAATGTGTTCACAGCAAATCATATATCTAGCATCGTGTTTGTCAAGTACATCAATGAACCAATCATCTACCTATATATTGTGGTATCAATTGCCTCTAAGGTAGTATCACACAACAACTTCAAGTTTGATGTCATTGGTGTGGCCATTGCCTTTCAATCCATCATCCCAAATCTCTTCATGATCTATACTACATAGTTTCCTTGACTAAGGAAAAATATCATATGAATTTTGGTCAAGACCTAAGAAATAGTGCATCATACCCATTTGTTTCATCTCAAACTCACAAGCTTCTTCTTTATTTTTGCAATGAGATTCTCCTACCCTGTCAGGGATAGGTCATCTACATACAACAGTATTATCATTGGTTTCCCATCCTCAACCTTGAAATAAAGGTTGGAATATGCTTTACACTTGGTACAACCCAAGCTCCTCATAAATCCATCTATCATGTCATACCATGTCCTGGGTGCTTGTTTCAAATCATATAAGGCCTTATTCAATTTGCACACATGTGTCTCTTTGTCATGTGTCTCAAATCCTACTGGTTGCTCCACATACACTCCTATTCTACAACACCATTTAGGGAGGTTGTCTCCATGTCCATCTGGTTTACCTTCCACTTCATCACTGCACCTATCACAAGTATAGCTCTAATCAAAGTGTATTTGGCTACATGAGCAAATGTCTACTTATAATCTATGCCTTCTTTCTCGGAGAAGCCACGAGCCTTGAATCTTACCTTGTATTTCTCAATGCTTCCATCTGTTGCATGCTTTATCTTGTAGATCCATTGGGAAGACACTATTGACTTCTGTTCAGGTCCTGAAACTACATACCAAACATCATTCTTCATGAGTGAATGGTACTCTTCAATCATAGCATCATTTCACTCTTTATTTTAGATTGCTTCTTCATAGTTAGAAGTCTCTACGTCAATGATGTCACACAATAGTGCTACATAGCTGGAGCATGGTCGATATCTCTTACTTTCTTTAGAAGTATTGTCTAGAGCACCATACTTTTACGCATCTTGAATCTCATGGCCATGCTAGTCTTCTCTTGTGAGTGTTCACCTCTTAGGGTGGATCTTTGTGGCTCGATCATATCATGGTCTTCATATCCTTTAGGAATACTCTCTTCCATAACTGTGTCTCTAGCTCTGGGAGCTTCAGGTACTTCTTCATGTACTTCATCAGAGTGAATTTGCCTCGGTCTACTAAAAGTTTATCTTCATCGAAGGTAACATGTCTGCTAGTCTTGATCTTCTTGAAGCCTAGTATATAGGCTTTGTATTCCTTCGGATGTATCACTGTATTCAACGAAGATACCCTTCTTCCTTGAAGGATCCAACTTTGTTCTCTTCTCTTTGGGAATATGTATGTAAACTAGGCAGCCAAATATTTTGACATGGTTGACCTCTAGTTTCTCTCCTGATAATCTTTCTTCTAGATTTTTGTTCTCTAGTACACGTTGAGGTGTTATGTTCTGGACATAAACTGATATTCTTACTCCTTTGAAAGAAACATAATATGTATATGTATACTCGCTTAGAGAGTTGGATGACAAAAGTCTGCACATGTCTGAGTGTACAATCTCTAAGATCTCCTTTGCCTTGTTGTCACTACTTGGAAATGGTTTCTTTACATTCTTCCCGTGTGCACATCCTTTGCATATGCCTTCATGTTTTGTTTGGAGCTCCGACAAACCCTTCACCATCTTACTTACTTTCTTGAATCTAGATGGTAGGATGCTTCTCCTACTTTCATGGGATATCGATAGTCATTCCCAAGTTTCACCTTGTGAGGTGAGTCTCCTTAAGTCATGTGGGTGAAGGAGTGAGGTGAGCCACTATATCATCCTCCATCGGTGAGGCACACTAGGTCGCCATTATTGCAACCTCTTCCATGTAACCACAAGCGATTTTGTGATGTCCCATATCTATGAAGGACAGTGGATTGGATGACCAGGTGTTCCATCCTTGCATTGGATGCCTCATCCACATTATTATGGGGCGTGGGAGCAACATGAGGTGCCATGTCTTTGGACAAGGAAACGTTACTCCCACCCCTTCATCGAGAACCTGAATTAAGCTTTATTAATTTAATTTTTAAATGAATTGTTTTTAATAGAACTTGGAAATGAATTTTGATTAACATATATTTAATTTTATTTTTGTCATTCTTCCACTATAAATATTATTTTATTAATTTAACTTTTAAGAGAATTGTTTTTAAATAGGAAAACTCAAGAAAGCTTTTGTGTTAGAAGTTTAAATATCAATACTCTTTCAAAAGGCGGATGCATCCATATACTTTATGTTTCCATGTTTACTACCCATCTTGACTCAATGACCATGGTGACTTCATTAAATAACGACTATGGAAGTGCACTTGTCACTTTTAGGACTCGAACCTTAGTGGGTCTATATTGTAAGATTTTTTATATTATTTATGTAGTACGAAGTATTTCATATTTTTTTTTATAACTTGAATTTATTTTCTTTTTTCTTTTGTAAGTAAAAGAGCTATTATATTACTGATATTTATTAATCTACATATTATACAAAATGTGGCTCATCTCAACCCTCCAAGAATGGAAAACACGACAGGTCATAGTGTTAATTAAAGATACTTTTATTATCCATGATCTCAATAAATAAAACCAACTTCAAACAATTTAGAGTTATCATGTCTTGGAGAACCAAGAACAAAATTAGTATAACTGTGTTCATACCTATTCTACCTAGGATGAAACTATAGCATATAACCCTATTACAATAACAATAGTAATCTAACCAAACCACAGTTCCAACCTCATGCACTTAAGAGGTGTCAGTTCCTCTTTCGGTTCTACAATTTGCTTGTCCCTATCCTCCATTGAAATGCCTAGCAATGACTTCATGGTCCAATAGAGTTGGAGAGTCATGTGGTACAATGCCATCCTATTTATGGTGTCCCTAGTATCTGCAATCCATTCAGCTAAGACCTCAGACTCCCTTCCTTATCCCTGGGTCGAGGACCCTGCTTTAATTCACTTTCCTCCTCTATTCTCTCATTTGATTGGTAGCATTCCGTGTTTGTAGTATAAACAAGTCACTTACATTGATTTGGATAATTCCTTGGAAAGGATAGGATATTTTCTTGGTGCTTTCCCATTTGTAACTTTCCTTTCTTGTCTATAATCATGCCCCTCATCCTATAGTGTTCCTATCCTCGTAGCCCGACTAAATGACATACCCTCAAACTTTAGATTGTCAATGTTCCCATCACAAAATCAAGTTCATGCGCATATAAGAGAGCTCGAGGTTTCAGCTTCACCCACCACCTTCTCTAATAATCGTCTTCGACATAAGGTTCCATTATGGATCCTCTGTCGTGTACTAATAACCCTCAATACCACAGGTGCGAACGTCCTTCATTTGCTTAATACCTCGTTTGGATGTGAATGTCTCAAATTGTTTTATTCATTGAGTTGTTTGACATTTGTGCACTCTGTTATAACTAGATGTTGTTCTTAGGTTATTTGTCTTGTTTTTTTCAAGCATTGGTTTACCATGATTTAACATTCTGAGTTGGTTTTGAGAAATTTTGGCAATCAGTACTTTTTATTTTATTTAATGTTTTTAATGATTTGATTTATTTCATTTTTATGGATTTTAAGGTTGTTCTTTGGGCTTATTAGTTAATATGTATATCTCTTTAAGCTTTCAAAAACTTATAATAAAGTTTATTTCAAAATTAAAGTTTATGCATAAACTTTATTTTTAAGCTTTGGTTAAAACAATATGCAAAAGAGGATTCCTGTAGCATAGGAGTGAAGGTCAAAGAACAAAAGCGCTACAAGAATCTCGAGCCTGCGAAAATATGGAAAATACTGGTGTTGTTTTGCAATCGAAGATCATGGGAGACGTTTGACACCTGTAAGGACAAAAGGATACATGTTTAGAACCCAGTGATCATTATAATAGGTGTATGAAAAGTTGCAAGGATCGTGGTCATACATGTCAGGTTTGCGTTTGGTGAAGTCAATGAGGGAAGCAGTTGGAGATCGTGGCAGCTGCCAAGTGAAGCATTGGAGCTTTTTCGAAAACCTATCAAATATATAATGGCACATATTCAGGAGTTCAATTGATCATCTTGACAGCTGTGTAACCAGGTATTAAAATCATTGACAGAGTCGTGGTTTGTTTTGACACGGTGTTGGTTTTGTTGGGTTATTAAAAAATCGTAAACCTGTTTGTTACGATTTCACTTGGCTGCTAATTTCGTCGTTGCAAAGAACCATTTTGAATATTTTTGAATTGGTATACAGTCTATGGTTATAGTGCAGAAAATGAAAAAAAGTGGTAAAACAAACAGAGTTGAACCTATGGATACAAGTTGGGCAAATTTTTTTCCTGATTATGCAGTGATTTTTCAAAGGGCTGGTTGGTTTTATTTCTTCCAGTGAATCGATGGCTTTAACCTAGAATTATCATATAGATTTGCACAGGGTTAAGAAAAGAACATTGTTTCATTTGACACCCTCAAATTTGAACTCACAAGAGAGTTAATTGAAGAAGCCACAGGCATAGCAGGTGATGGAGAACTTTGGTTCAAGAAAATACCCTTTAGTTTCAATTCAAAAGATTTCTTATTGTCAGAGGTTGAAACCCTAGACTAGGGCAAGGGTGAATAGTTACACAAATTCAGGCCTGAGTGGAAAGATGCCATCAGAATTCTACAGATTTACATCACTCATGAGGGCAGATTTGCCTTAGTCTTCAAATATCATATCAGATTCCTCCAGCATTTAAATCAAGAATCCAAAATGAATTTACCCTTTTTCTTTCTAAAAAGCCTGCAGAAAATGTTAGATAGAGTAAAAGGGCATAAAGACCACACTCAGCAATCTATCTTTCATCATGGACTTATAAAGTTGATTGTTAGCACAGTTATTCAAAAAAAGGGTAGAACTT
The DNA here is from genome assembly GCA_001517045.1 of Pseudotsuga menziesii. Lineage (NCBI taxonomy): Eukaryota > Viridiplantae > Streptophyta > Pinopsida > Pinales > Pinaceae > Pseudotsuga > Pseudotsuga menziesii. Next base: position 24,933 of record LPNX010284414.1, on the reverse strand, counting down.
GGGAACACTTTTTGTTCTGGTCAGGTATTCATACTCAACAAGAAGGTCAACCTAAAAAGAGGCAGATGAACAAAAAACATTTCCTTGTAAAGAGATTAAAGAGAGAAATAGTTGATGAGTTGGTGAAAGATAGTATTCGAGAAGAAGGTTCAATTCAGAAATTTGAAGAGTATGTATATCAAGAGGTCAAATGAGCACTTAATGAAAATCAAGAGTAGTTTTCAGAGAATATGGTAGAGAGCCATGGAGTTGATATAAAACAGGAAGAAGGTAGGAGTTCTTTAGAACAGAATCAAAGTTTCATATGTATACAAGAAGGTATAATGGAGTTTCCTGTTCCAGATAAGCTGAAAGCTGATAATCTACAGAGTTCAAATGAAAAGTCTAAAGAAGAGTCAATTGCAGCAGGATTAAAAGGTGAGATTGTACAACTCTCAGCTGTTAAGTATCAAGGCAAATCATTTGTAATGCTAGGAGGAGCAGAAATGAGATGGAGACCTAAAACAAGAGCTAAAAACAAATTAAGACTTAACATGAAAAAGATTTTAAATCCAAAGTTAGATAAAGAGAAGGTTAATGTAATTGAAGACTCTTCATCTCAAGAAGACTTGGAAGAAGAAGAAGGCTTGGATTCTAAGCAGGTTCAGAGTAAGAAGGAACATTCAGTGCCTCTAGAGTCATCACCAGAAAAAGACAAGGTTGCAGAACAACCAAAAGTTTGCAATACTGAAAGAGATAGGTCTCTAGAAGTTCTTGTAGAAGAAGCAAATAAAGACAAGGAAGATGATGATTTGATTTTCAGGAAAATGAACATTCCATGGTTATCAGACAAGACTTCTACAACAAAAGAGGGACTGTGCATAGATTCTGAAATCGAAAATTTGCAGAAAACAATGAAGTAGTGTAAATATCAAATCAGTTTTTTGAATGAAACAAACGAGGGTTTAGTCATGACTAATAGAAGGTTAAGGGAGGATATTGATGACATAAACACACATTACCAGGAGTTAATTTCTGTTTCAAAACAAGCTTTAAGGAGAAAGAAGCAGACTCAAAGTCAGTTTGGGGAATTGAACCAAAAAATTAAAGACTTGACCGAGCAAAATGAGAGACTGTCAAAGAAGATTGAAGATCTGGAAGCAAAGCAGCTGAGAACTAGAAGGCATTCACATGCCTTAGAGGGGATTGGATTACTAGCTGAGGCAGCCAAAAACCTATAAAGATTACTACTAGAAGGTGTCATGTGGTTTATTTTTGTAATAGCTAATAGTTTATTTTGAATTTTTTTATTATCGTAGTAGCAGTTTCGAGGCTTAACCTAAAAGTTAGTTACTTAGTTATGTAACTATTTTTTTATGAAAGAAGGATGAAAAGTAGAAAATCAGATGGTAGTGGGGTTCGAATTTTGATTAAAGGAGAGGATTTTAAGCTTTAATATCTCAAGCTAGAACTTATAACTCTAATGTAAGTTGATGACTGTTATTGATTATATACAAACTAATAAGCCTTTTTACATGTCATGCTGTTTCAATTCTGATATGGTTGATTCCTCAATCTACAATTTCATTTCTTGTTTAAAGGTTTTATTCATGTAAATGCTTGTAGCTTGTGGGTGGAATTAGTATTTCATGTGTAATGTTTATGGCTTATTGAGATGTGTTTGATCCCCAGTTTATTTAACTTCTGCATGATTCAGTTTTGTATTAGCTTGTTTATGTTTTACCTCCTTGCTGAAGAAGTTTTAAACCAAAACCCTAAAAAAAGAAATTCTACAATTTCATTTCTTGTTTAAAGGTTTTATTCATGTAAATGCTTGTAGCTTGTGGGTGGAATTAGTATTTCATGTGTAATGTTTATGGCTTATTGAGATGTGTTTGATCCCCAGTTTATTTAACTTCTGCATGATTCAGTTTTGTATTAGCTTGTTTATGTTTTACTTCCTTGCTGAAGAAGTTTTAAACCAAAACCCTAAAAAAAGAAATTTTATTCTATTTCTTTTGAGATTGTGTTAGCTTGTTCTTGTGGTAGTCTAGGAACAATTTCTAGCACAAACATCTTTGGCTCCGTTGCCGGGGATGAAACTGAAGTATATCTTCCTTGGGTTTTCATCATTCAACTGGTTTTGAGAGGTGAGCAAAATCAGCAAATCATTTAGACTACTTTTTCACCAAATAGGGTCCATAGCAGCTACCAAAATGGTTGGAACTAGAAGAAAGCCTAATTCACCTTTGCATCAAGGTGTCTCTGATCCAGAACACATTTTGAAGGGATCTGGGAAAATTCAGAGATCACAATCTTCTCCTTCTTTATGTACTTCTGAGTTTTTTGACCTAATATCACCTTTTCCACATTCAGAAGAGAAAAAAGAAATTTTTTCATGGTCAATACCTACTTTACCAGTTAGTAGCTTCCAGGTTTTTACTGATCCACAGTCCTTTAAAAAAGCAAAAACTCACTCTCCTAAAAAGATCCCCTTGTTTCAATTCAAAGCCAGTAAAAGCCCTTTTCAACCAAGTTCCAGTTTAGTAAATAAACCTTTTCCTTCACCAAACCCTAGTAGCTTCACAATGGTAGGACAACAGCCTTTGGAGATGATGGATAGAATGGTGGCTGCTAGGTATGCACCATTACTCCTTCCTCATCCATTGAATGCCCTTCCTTGAGGGGATTATCATAAATATCTACCAAGGTTCAATGGTCAGGGAGAAACAATTGTTGAAGAACATTGGGATGCCTTCCTTAGTTATGCAGATAACCAAAACATTGAAGCAAAAGATGTATGGATGAGGATGTTTGAGCAGAGTATAGATGGGGAAGTTAGGAAGTGGTTCAGGGAACTACCATCAAATTAAATCACCTTGATAGAGGAGCTACAGGATGCATTTATGAGGCAATGGGGTGACACAAAAGACCATACTTATTATATAACTGAATTTGGAGCCTTAAGGAGGAAAAAAGATGAAACCATAGCAGATTTTTCTAAAATATTTAACAAGATGTATGGTAGGATTCTAACAAAAATAAAACCCTCTAAAACTTCAGCAAAGCTTACTTATGCGAATGCTTTTGACCATGAATTCTCTTTACACCTAAGAGAGAAAAGACCAGCCACTTTATTAAACATGCAAGAAGTTGCATTAGAGGTAGAATCCAATATCTTAGCTTCAAACAAACTTAAAGTGAATTTAGATCGACAAACATATGATAGAAAAGGTAAGAAAGAAGTGATTCCAGCACCCTCCACATCATAGTCAGTTGATAGTAAAATTGATGAAATGGCTAAGTTAGTCAAAATTTTAACAACAAAACTAAATAAATTGGAACTAGAAAAGAATTCAAACAGACCTGCATAAGAAGGAGAAAGAAACCCCGATAATCCCAATCATTTTAGGCGCTAGTTTGCACCAAGATTTATCCCTGGAGAGTGAAGAAACAATGATATACAGAGGGAGAGAAGAGAAAATGAGGATCAAAGAGTTCCCCCTCCTCTGTAGAATAATATGATAGATGAAGTTGAAGAGGGTGAAGATGTGCAGAATGAAGATTTAAATCAAGATATGAATTATTTTGGAGAATTATCAACTAAAGGCTTCTTAATAGAAGATGAATCTCTGAATTCTGAATTTTTTGATGCAAATGTTTACCAAATAGAAAGTGATTTGGCTCCTCAAGTTTCAGCTGAGATAGGTCAATTAGAACCAAAAAGGTCTATTAATCTAAGGTCTGGTCCAAAGTAGGTATCTCAAATTCCAAAGAAGAAAACAATTTCATCTCCTAAACAGTCATATAGTCAAGCACAGGATAAGAGAACAGATCAGGGTGAGTCAGATAAGACTGCAGAAATTGAAGAGATAAACAGGAATGTGCAGACATTCAATTTTGAAAATGAATTGTGTAAAATAAAAATTCCAGTCCCTTTTACTAAGTTAATGAATAATCCATGCTACAAAAATCCAGTTCTGAAGATGATAGGTCCAATTGCTAACCAAGTACCCTTAGATACTGTGAATTTACAGGAAGAACATCCTAAAATCTTTATTGGTTCTGCTTTAGCTAATAAAACAGAAAGTGATTCAAACTCATCTCCACCTTTCTATATAACATTGACTATTCATGATTAGATGATTCATAATTTTTTACTTGATTCTAGTGCTTCTAACAATTTGATGCCTAAAGCAGTCATGGAGGCTTTTGGGTTAAGTATCACAAAACCCTATCAAGAATTATATGCATTTGATTCCAGAGTTTTCAAATGTTTAGGAGTGACTAAGGATATGGTGGTTAATTTAACTCAGTTACCTATGAAAAGTGTCATCATGGATGTGGTGGTGGCAAATATTACTCCTAAATTTGGAATGTTACTTTCAAGATCTTGGGCCAAGAAGGTGGCGGGTACTTTACAAATGGATTTATCATATGCAACAATCCTTGTTTTTGGAGGAGAGAGTAGGATATTGTATAGAGAATTACAGTATGCTTACATTGTCACTGATGACAAGAACTCGACAAATCATCCACTTTATGTTGTAGAGAAGGATTTGGGCTCTTGTATATTACATTTTAGTGATGACAATTCAACTGGTATGTTACAGGTTGAGAAAAAAAAGCCAGACAAATGTTCTATTGAACAAAAGGATTAGTTGTGGCAAATGTATTTTGATGGCTCTTCATCTAAAGAAGGAGAAAACGCAGGTATTGTTTTGGTTTCCCCTGGTGGTGAGTTGATAAATTTGATTTATAAATTGGAGTTTGTAACTACAAAAAATGCAAATGAGTGTGAGGCATTGATACTTTAAAGGATGCAAAAGACCTAGGCATTCAACAAATTTCTGTTTATGGCAACTCCGAATTAGTTGTCCAGCAGGTACGGGACAAATATCAAGTAAAGCAGGATTTGTTGAAATTATATGATTGAGGTCTGGGATATGATTGATAACTTCTTTATTGCATTTAATATTTCCTTTATTCCCAGAGATCATAACCAGACAGCTGATTCACTTGCTTTAGCAGCCACACATTTCAGAATTCCGAAGCAAACTCAGTGAAAATACCCCATTGATGTTAGATACAGACCTTCAGTACCAGATAATATCAAACAATGGAGGGTTTTTGAAGATGACATAGAAATAAAGAAATTTTTGGAATTGACTCGTGAGTTTTCTAATTTGTTGATTGATCAATATGAGGATGAGGAAGTTGAAGAGGTTGATGAATATTCAGAAAATGAGATTGTTGGACATAAAATTATTGAATTGACAGGTAATTTTATTCCCAAAGGATTGGTCCTCCGGTGAAAGAATTTTTTCAAAAGATGATACTCCATTGAAACCAGCAATGCAATCTTCATAAGAGAATGTTGTAGAATGTAATATTGGCACAGAGGAGCAGCCTAGAATGGTGAAGATTTCAAAATCCCTTTCAACTAAGCAAATAAATAGGTACATTAAATTATTGAAGGAGTATGTTGATGTCTTTGCTTGGTCTTATGAGGACTTAAAAACTTATGACACTAATATTATTCAGCATAAAGTTCCTTTAAAGCCTAATGTAAAACCTTTCAGATAGAAATTTCGAAGAATAATTCTTGCTTTATTCCCACTCATAGAGAAGGAGGTTAAAAAATTACTGGATGCAAAAATCATTGTTCCACTTAGATACTCGTCATGGGTGGCTAACCTAGTTCCAATCAGGAAAAATAATGGAGAGATAAGATTATGTGTGGACTTTCATAATTTAAACATAGCTTCACTAAAAGACAATTACCCATTACCTAAGATTGAGCAAGTCTTGCAGCAAGTAATGGGTGCTCAGAGAATGCCAATGGTGGATGGATTCTTGGGGTATAATTAGATTGCTATGCATCTAGATGATAGGGAAAAGATAGCTTTCACTACCCCTTGGGGTACCTTCATGTATGACAAGATGCCATTTGGTTTGATGAATGTTGGTGTGACATTTCAAAGAGCTATGGATATAGCCTTTGTTGGGGAAAAGGAAAAAATTGTTGTGATTTATTTAGATGACATTACAGTCGTTTCACAGTCTGATGAAGAACATCTAAAACACCTCAAACAAACCTTTTTGAAGTGCAAGAAATATGGACTGTCATTAAATCCAAAGAAATCACATTTTGTTGTTCAGGAGGGAAAGCTTCTAGGGCATTTGGTTTCAGCGGATGGAATAAGGATAGATCCTGAGAGAGTTAAAGCCATTTTAAAATTCAATTTGCTTAGAAGTAAGAAGGATGTTCAGTCTTTCATTGGCAAGATTAATTTTCTGAGATGGTTTATACCAAATTTTGCTGAAACTTTAAAGCAGATAACAACCATGTTAAGGAAAGATCAAGAGGTGAAATGGATAGTGGATGCCAGGACCTCATTTGAGAAGATAAAGCAATCCCTTACAGAAGCACCAGTGTTGGTGAGCCCTATTTTTTCAAAATATTTTCTGACTTTTTCCTTAGCATCACAAGACACAATAGCAACTGTTTTATTACAGAAAAATGCAGAAGGACTAGAGCAGCCAATTGATTTCTTTAGTAAGACTCTCGGGGATTCAGAATTGAAGTATAGTACCTTGGAAAAGCAAGCATATTCACTGGTAAAGCCATTGAAATTTTTTAGAATTAATATTTTACATTCAAAGATCATTGCTTATGTTCCTAATGCTGCTATAAAAGACATTTTAACTAGGCTAGATTCTGAAGGAAAGGGGGGAAAGTGGATTGGAAAGATCATGGAGTACGATGTGGAAATCAAGCCTACTAAGCTAGTGAACGGATAGGGTTTAGCTAAATTGTTGGTAGACTCAAATTGTGAAGCTCTTGGTCTGCATTTGATGGCAAAACAATCAGTACCAAAAGAATTGCAAGCAAGGCAAGACAAAGAGAAAATTATGGACATGTATGCAGACTCAGTTTGGTATGCTGACATTGTTCATTGCTTGTTGTATGTCTTGAACCTTTAGACAAAAAAGCAGTTAGATCATTGAAATTGAAGGCCACTAAATACTGTTTAATAGATCAACAATTACTTTGGAAGGATCCAGGAGGAGTATTGCTCATATGTTTAAACAAGCCAGAGATTGAGGAAGTCATTTCAGAATCACAAGAGGGTGCTTGTGGAGGGCATAAATACTGGAAGGCTACTACTTATAAAATCTTGAGTTCTGGGTACTGTTGGCCTTCTCTGTTTTCTGTTGTATATCAATAGGTTAGAGCTTGTCTTCCATGTCAAAAGTTTGGTGGTAAACAAAAACTTGTGTCTTTATCATTGAAGCCCATTGTAGTTAATGCTCCTTTTCAGCAGTGGGGCTTAGACTTTATAGGAGAAATAAACCCTGCTTCTTCTGGACAACATAGATGGATACTTACAACCACATATTTTTTCACCAAATGGGTAGAAGCCACTCCCACAAGGAATGCAACTGATAAGGTGATGATCAATTTTATTCAAGAGAATAATCTAAGTAGATTTGGGTGCCCTAAAAAATTGCTAACTGATAATGCAAAATCCTTCAAGTCTAAAGCTATGGTTACATTATGTGAACAAAATGGAATTGTTCTGAAGCATTCTACACCTTATTACCCTCAGCGAAATGGGTTGGCAGAATCAACAAATAAAAACATTATTCAGAGCATTAGAAAACTGTTAAGTCAGAATTAGAGGTCATGGGATTCAATGTTAAAATATGCACTTTGGGTAGATAGGATAACCACTAAGAAGGCAATTGGTTCCTCTCCTTTTCAGTTAATATATGGCACCGATGTTGTATTTCCAGTTCATTTAGGTATTCTAATAATGAAATTATTTCAAGATAGTTTGGAGGAACCTAATGATATTCAAAGGATAATTTTTTCACTTATTGAATTACAACAAGAACGTGAAGCTGTAAAAGAAAAGGCTCAAATTTACAGAAAAGAAATCAAGGAAAGGTTTGACGGGAAGATTAAGGAGAATACCTTTTCTTGTGGAGACATGGTTTTAAGGTGGGATGCCATAAAGGAACAAAAGGGTAAGCATGGTAAATTTGACACTTTATGGTTTGGCCCTTTCATAATTTCAAAACTGTTGGAGAACAATACCTTCATATTGCAGACTTTGGAAGGTGAGGAATTGTCTAACCCAGTGAATGGACGATTCCTTGAGCACTTTTACAACCAATGAAGGTAAGAGAATTGTCTTTCATTGTATTTACCAGTGTGACAGAGATTGAATAAAGACTCCATAACCCAATGGAAATTTTGCAGAGTAGTAGATAGGTTTGGTTGAGTAGATAGAAGGCATTGATCTACAGGTTCTTGAAACCTCACAAGGAGGCTTTCATCCCGGAGCAGGAGCCAGATGTTATAACTAGATGTTGTTCTTAGGTTATTCGTCTTATTTTTTTCAAGCATTGGTTTACCATGATTTTACATTTTGAGTTGGTCTTGAGAAATTTTGGCAATCAGTACTTTTTGTTTTATTTAATGCTTTTAATGATTTCATTTATTTCATTTTTATGGATTTTAATGTTGTTCCTTGGGCTTACTACTTAATATGTATAGATCTTTAAGCTTTCAAAAACTTATAATAAAGTTTATTTCAAAATTTAAGCTTATGGTTAACCTTTGTTTTTAATCTTTGGTTAAAAAAATATGCAAAAGAGGATTCATGTAGCGCAGGAGTGAAGGTCAAAGAAAAAAAGCGCTACAAGAATCTCGAGCCTGCGAAATTATGGAAAATAGTGGTGTTGTTTTGCAATCGAATATCGTAGGAGACGCTTGACACCTGTGAGGACAGAAGGATACATGTTTAGAGCCCAGTGATCATTATAATAGGTGTATGAGAAGCTGCAAGGATCGTGGTCATACCTGTCAGGTTTGCGTTTGGTGAAGTCATTGAGGGAAGCGGTTGGAGATCGTGGCAGCTTCCAAGTGAAGCATTGGAGGTTTTCGAACACCTATCAAAGATATAATGATGCATATTTAGGAGTTCAATTCAGCATCTTGACAGCTGTGTAACCAGGTATTAAAATCATTGACAGAGTCGTGGTATGTTTTGACACGGTGTTGGTTTTGTTGGGTTATTGAAAAAAACCGTAAACTTGTTTGTTACGAATTCACTTGGCTACTATTTTCATCGTTGCAAAGAACCATTTTGAATATTTTTGAACTGGTATATAGTCTAAGGTTATAGTGCAGAAAATGAAAAAAAGTGGTAAAACAAACAGAGTTGAACCTATGGATACAAGCTGGGAAAAATGTTTTCCTGATTGTGCAGTGATTTTTCAAAGGGTTGGTTGGTTTGATTTATTCCAGAGAATCGATGGCTTTAACCTAGAATTATCATATAGATTTGTAGAGGGTTTAGATAAGAACACTGTTTCATTTGACACCCTCAAATTTGAACTCACCAGAGAGTTAATTGAAGAATCCACATGCATAGTAGGTGATGGAGAACTTTGGTTCAAGAAAATACCATTCAATTTCAATTCAAAAGATTTCTTATTGTCAGAGGTCGAAACCCTAGACTGGGGCAAGGGTGTACAGTTACACAAATTCAGGCCTGAGTGGAGAGAGGGCATCCGAATTCTACAGAGTTACATCACTTGTGAGGGAATATTTGCCTTAGTCTTCAAATATCATATCAGATTCCTCCAACATTTAAATCAAGAATCCAAAATGAATTTACCCTTTTTCTTTCTGAAAAGCCTGCAAAAAATGTCAGATAGAGTAAAAGGGCATAAAGACCACACTCAGCAATCTATCTTTCATCATGGACTTACAAAGTTTATTGTTAACATAGTTCTTCAGAAAAAGGGTAGAACCTGTGAACACTTTGTGTTCTGGTCAGGTATTCATACTCAACAAGAAGGTCAACCTAAAAAGAGGCTGATGAACAAACAACATTTCCTTGTAAAGAGATTAAAGAGAGAAATAGTTGATGAGTTGGTGAAAGATAGTATTCGAGAAGAAGGTTTAGTTAAGAAATTTGAAGAGTTTGTATATGAAGAGGTCAAAGGAGCACTTAATGAAAATCAAGAGCAGTTTTTAGAGAATATAGAAGAGAGCCATGGAGTTGATATAAAACAAGAAGAAGGAAGGAGTTCTTTAGAACATAATCAAAGTTTCACAGGTATACAAGAAGGTATAATGGAGTTTCCTATTCCAGAAAAGTTGAAAGCTGATAATCTATAGAGTTCAAATGAAAAGTATAAAGAAGAGTCAGTTGCAGTAGGATTAAAAGGTGAGATTGTACAACTCTCAACTGTTAATTATCGAGGCAAACCATTTGCAATCCTAGGAGGAGCAGAAACGAGATGGAGACCTAAAACAAGAGCTAAAAACAAATTAAGAGTTAACATGAAAAAGATTTTAAATCCAAAGTTAGTTAAAGAGAAGGTTACTGTAATAGAAGACTCTTCATCTCAAGAAGACTTGGAAGAAGAAGGCTTGGATTCTAAGCAGGTTCAAAGTAAGAAGGAGCATTCAGTGACTCTAGAGTCATCACTAGAAAAAGACAAGGTTGCAGAACAACCAAACATTTGCAGTAGTAAAAGAGATAGGTCTCTAGAAGTTCCTATTGAAGAAGCAGATAAAGACGAGGAAGATGATGATTTGATTTTCAGGAAAATGAACATTCCATGGTTATCAAACAAGACTTCTACAGCAAAAGAGGGGCTTTGCCTAGATTCTGAAATCGAAAATTTGCAGAAAATAGTGAAGCAGTGTAAATATCAAATCAGTTTTCTTAATGAAACAAATGAGGGTTTAATCATTACTAACATAATGAGGATCTTGATGACATAAACACACATTACCAGGAGTTAATTTCTTTTTCAAAAGAAGCTTTAAGGAGAAAGAAGCAGACTCAAAGTCAGTTTGGGGAATTGAACCAAACAATTAAAGACTTGACCCAGCGGAATGAGAGACTGTCAAAGAAGATTGAATATATGGAAGTAGAGTAGCTGAGAACTAGAAGGTAGTCACATGCCTTAGAGGGGATTGCATTACTGGCAAAGGTAGCCAAAAACCTATAAAGATTACTACTGACAGGTGTCATGTGGTTTATTTTTGTAGTAGCTAATAGTTTATTTTGAAAAAACAATTATCTTAGTAGCAGTTTCGAGGCTTAACCTAAAAGTTAGTCAGTTAGTTATGTAACTATTTTTTGATGAAAGAAGGATAAAAATTAGGAAATGAGATGGTAGTGGGGTTCGAATTTTGACTCAAGGAGAGGCTTTTAAGCTGTAATATCTCAAGCTAGCACTTATAACTCTTATGTAAGTTGATGACTGTTATTGATTATATACAAACTGATAAGCCTTTTTACTTGTCATGCTATTTCATTTCTGATCTGGTTGATTGCTCCATCTACAATTTCATTTCTTGTTTAAAGGTTTTATTCTTGTAAATGCTTGTAGGTTGTGGATGGAATTAGTATTTTTTTTTTTTTTTTAACAAGAGCGGTTATATTATAAAGGAGAGCTCAGTAAAGAAAATGCTGAACAGAGGAACACAATACAACAATCAACCAGAATCTCAACCAGTGCCAGGCATATAGCCAAGAGCAAACTAAGGAGGGATGTCAATGGTTACAATCGAATTAACAGATAGCTCATTAAGACCAATAGCTATGGATTTATTGGCCGCCGAGTCCGCCAAAACATTAAGATTTCTAAGAACATGGAAAAATTTAATCTTCCTGAACGTATTGGCCTTGGATCTAATTCTCTTAATCAGTCTTACAATGCGCTCATTCTTGCTCCTACTTCCCCCGTTCAGCTCCTGAATAATTATTCTGGAATCTCCAAAAACCATAACTTCTTCCGCGCCAATTACCTTAAGCTGATTAAGGCCCTGCCAAAGCCCATAAGCCTCCGCCATATTATTGGAATCAAAACCAATATTCCAGAAGTATTCTGATTCCTTATTTCCTCCAGGATCAAAAATAACACCACCACCTCCCGCACTTCCCGGATTCCCTTTGGAGACTCCATCGAAAAAAAGTTTAAAGATTTTCCTCTCTTTTAACCAGTTCTCAAATTGTGAAGTGTCTTGCCTGATCTCCCAATTCTCCAGCCTATTAGCCACCATATGACTTGCAGTCTTGATGTCAAGACTGTGCATCAGATTTTTTTCATTGACCGTCAAATTCCCTTTATTATTTGGGATTTTTGAAATTCTAACGATCTCTTTAAAAAGAGCATTTATTTTTATAGCTGTCTTCCACGCTGGCAAGTGTTTGTCTTTGAAAATTCTGTGGTTTCTTTCAATCCAGATACCCCAGCAAATGACTTTGGGTAGTTTCATCCAGCAGGCCTTCAATCCTTTTTTTTGGCCAACTCTCCTTGATAAGAATTGCTCCAGCTAAGGAAACAGTCATGAATATTAACCGGAAACTTCATTTCAACTCCCCAGCTCTTTAACACTTCTTTCCAGACTGATATAGCATACGGACAGTTTAGAAACAAGTGACTGATATTCTCAGAGTCTTTTGCACAAAGAGGGCAACGGAACGGCCCAGCAAATCCTTTTTTAACCAAGTTCTCCCCCGTGAGAATTTTCTCATGCAAAAGAGTCCAAATAAATAAATCGATCTTGGGTAATGAGCTGCAATTCCATAATATATTCCATTTCTTTGGATTAGCTGGGACGTTATAACTCGCTGCAAATCGTTGGTAACCGGCAAGAGCTGTGTAAGTGCCAGAGCCCCAGCCACGCCTATCCTTCTTGAGTTTTGCCAGTGGAGCGAGTCCTGCCAAGTGAGTTAGCAGCCTATTCTTGTCTTCCTCCAGCTCTTCAGGACACGCTGGAACTGCCCAGCCATCCCAGCGATTTGGTGCATCTCTCTCCCAAGTGGAGATATCCCACAGAGAAGACAGGCCCAGCGACTCCATCCAGGCTTGAAGACGTGGGAGCTGAGGTGGATGTTTGGAGAGAATTACATCGTTCCAGATGCTGATGGATTTCCCATTGCCCGGGATCCAGTATAGCGCCTCCCTGAATTAAAGCAACGCCTTCATGCATAATTTGAAAATTGCTGATCCATTATTTACAGGACTGACTTCATCAATACATCTCAGACGATGGCCAGGAAAGTATTTACATTTCAACATCGTGCTACACCAGGACGGATTGGGAGCTAGCATACTCCAAAGCAGTTTGGATCCCATAGCAAGATTTTGAGCTCTTAAATCCCTAATTTGGAGGCCACCCTCCTGTTTGGGCATTTTGACAGTTTTCCATTTGACCAATGCAAATTTTTTACTCCCGTTAGCTCCTCCTTGCCATAGAAAAGATCTTAACATACCTTCTATTTGAGAGATGGTTTTGACTGGGGCAAGGATCATAGAGCACTGGTACAACAAATAACTATTCAGCACTGCCTTGATTAGTATCACTTTTCCAGCCAGATTTAACCAGGCTGTCCCCCATCCTATGACTTTACTTTTAATTTTTTCCACAATAGGCTGCCAAGTTGAGCTATTGGGCTTGACTTGGAAGATAGGCACCCCTAAGTAATTGAAAGACTCCCAGGTAACAACACCTTTCATATTGAGGACCCGGGAGATCTCTAGCATTTCCCTGGGATTTACATTCCAGCCATAGATTTGGCTCTTTCTTAAGTTGATTTTACTTCCTGAGGCGAGACAATAACGAGTAATTTCACTCTGGAAGCGACGAGCAATGATTTGACTGGCTCCTCTGAGTAAGATGGTGTCATCCGCAAATTGCGCATGATTTATGTCCTTCGTGCCTCTGGCCATTCTAATGCCTGGGAGGTCCTGCTCCTGCCTGGCATTTTCCAACTGATAGCTAAGGACAGAGGCCTGAATGGCATAAAGAAGGGGGGAGAGAGGGCACCCTTGCCTCAGACCTCTCGAATCTTGAAAGAAAGGGGCTGCTCTTCCATTGATGAGCGGGGCTATCCAAGGCAAACTGATATAGGCCTTGACCCAATTGATGAATTTTGGGGCGAATCCGTACCTCTGCATTACCTGGAAAAGGAAAGTGTGGTTGACCCTGTCAAAGGTGTTGGCTAAATCAAGCTTTACCACCATTCCTTTTTCCCTGTTCTGCAGGCTGGAGTGGATAGCCTCTTGAACTAAGATGGTATTATCCCAGATTTTTCTGCCTTTAACAAATCCTCCTTGATTCTCCGGGACAAGGCAAGGCAGAATGTTTTTCAGTCTACTGGCCATGATCTTGGTAATAATTTTATACCCTATGTTGCACAGGGAAATTGGCCGGAATCTATCAAAAGACTTGGCATCCTTTTCTTTTGGGATGAGGGCCAAAAATGTTGAATTGGTTCCTCCTCCAATTCTGCTGCACTTTTGAGATTTAGATATCATTTTGAATAACTCATGTTTTACTATATCCCAGCAAATTTTGATGAAATTGACTGTGTAACCATCAGGTCCCGGAGCTCGATCTTCTTCCATATCTTCGACTGCCTGCTTGATTTCCTCCAACGTGATGGGCCTTGTCAGCAGGTCGTTGTCCTTTGATTTCATTATTCTGGGAACTAAATTTAGAAGATCGACGTCTTCAAGGATGGGCTGTGCCGTAAACAGATCTTGATAGTGGCTAGTCGCTGATGTTTTAATGTCATCAAAATTGTTAATCAAAGTATCCTGGATGTGGATCTCATTGACATAATTAAAGTTCTTTCTGGCCGTTGCGAGTTTATGGAAATAACTAGTGTTACGGTCACCATTTACCAGCCATTTACATCTATCTTTTTGCCTCCACCATTCAGACTCCTGCCAGCATGCTTTGTGGAGATCTGAGTGGAGCTTGGACTCCAATTGAAGATCGTTGAAATCCACAGTGCCATCCTCGATTTTGACTTGGTGCACTTCCAGCGCTTGGGCAGCAAGGAATTTGGCTTGGCCAGGGGAGGTTAGCGTCTTGGCCCAAAATTTTAAAGCTTTCTTAAGACGTCTCAACTTCTCCTCCCAGACGAAGAAGGGGGACCCACTGACCGGAGGGGCCCACGCCTTAGAGACAAGATTGAGGAACTCTGGACGGTTGGCCCACAATGAGCTGAACCTGAACGGAATCGGGCCCAAATTCTTGGGGTTCTTCATCTCTAGAAGAATAGGCCTATGGTCCGAGCCCCCGAAAGGCAGAATTTTAGAGGTCAGGTTCAGCCCGAGCAAAAGGAATGAGTCCTAGATCAAGAAACGGTCCAGTCTGGCTGCTATGTGCCCTGGTCCCGTCCGTTTATTATTCCAAGTATATTTACCAGCAGAGGGCTTCACATCCATGAGATTCCAGTCCAGAATGGTGTCATCCACCATTTCTCTGATAGGGTCTCTGACTAGAGAGCCCCCTCTCTTTTCATCTTGGTTGAGGGTGA
Source organism: Pseudotsuga menziesii (assembly GCA_001517045.1). Classification (NCBI taxonomy): domain Eukaryota; kingdom Viridiplantae; phylum Streptophyta; class Pinopsida; order Pinales; family Pinaceae; genus Pseudotsuga; species Pseudotsuga menziesii. The sequence goes on along the minus strand of LPNX010284414.1, from coordinate 9,586 downwards.
CGTTTAAATCCCCGGCCAGGATAATACTCCCCACCAGATTTCTCCTTTCCTCACGGAGGAGATTCCAGCAAGTTTTTTTTTCAGCATAAGAGTTAGGAGCATAAATATTAAAAATACTAACCAGGTTATTGGTGTCTAAATGTCTCAGCTGAGTGAGGATCCAGAAGGGATTATGTTTGATGTCAACAACTTCAAACTTCCTTTCATCCCACAAGGTGCCAATTCCTCCGGATGCGCCCCTTGAACTTGATGCCGCTTTGCCTTTTTTTTTCCAGAAATTCAGACTTACTTGGAGGAATATGTCTTCCTCCATTTTAGTCTCCTGAATCAGCAAGATGTCCGGTTGATGGATGGATATTAAATCTGTCATAGCTTCTTCTTTTGACTTGCTACCGAGACCCCTGCAGTTCCAGGAGAGGACCTTCATTACTTACTTTTGGAGGATGTGGGCATCCCTTTCTGGGCTTGCCCTTTCTGACGAGTATTTCTAGGATTCATCAGCAGCTTTTCCAGGGTTATCTGAGACCCTAGCATCTTGTCCTTATAGGTAGCTTGGTCCCTTACTTCTTTATTAGTTTTCCTTCCCTTGGATTTAGTTTTTCTAGGAGTAGTTAGCTCGATTTCCCCTTCTTCCTCTTCTTCTTCTTCCGTTTCTGGTTCTGGCTCTTCTGCTGATTGCCCTGTACTGTCTCCTTCTATTAGAGTTGTTGCATCTACGTCTTGAGATTTCTTATGGGGCTCTGATGTGGCTTCTTCAGGTTCCTTGCTGTCAGCATTGCTTGATTTCTCTTCCGTTTCATTAGCCTCATCCCTTACTTCGATGATATATTTTTTCTTGGGGATTTCCTGAGATCCTTCAAGGGGGGAAGTGGATCTGGTTCCCTTATCCTTCTTTGACTCCTCTACAGGTTGATTTTTGGTTTTTGCCCGATTCACCTTCTGCCAGCCCTCCGGCCTGTGTTGATGGAGCTCAGGCTTTTTGGGGCAGTTTTGAATGAAGTGCCCATATTCATGACAACCTCTGCATTTGAATGGGAGCTGTTCGTAGTCTAGCTTTTGGTAATGAGCCCAATTTCCTACTGTTAGTTTGACGGCTTCTGGGAGTCCAGCTTCTAGGTCCACTTCCACACAAATACAAGCGCAGGAGTATTGGTCCTTGGGGCTAGCCGTGTCAATGTATTTTCCCAAGGCATTTCCTATGGCTCGGAGAGATTTGGTATTCCAGCAGTGCATAGGGAGATTTGGCAGTTTGACCCAGACTGGGACAGCTTTGGGAATGTCCGCCCCCGGGTCAAAGTCCGAGGTCCCTCCATTAAGATACAGGCCCTGCGGCCCCATGAAATAAGGCCCGTTTCTAAAGATTAGATCTTTATCCTCCTTGGATTCGAAGTCGAAGAGGAAGTAACCCCTTCCGACGGAGTATGAAGCCACATTTTTGGAGATTAGTGGCCTCCAATTTCGTTGGATCCAGTTATCAGTTGTCTTTGGCGATGGCCAAAGCCCCGTGAATTGACCAATAAGAGCTCGATCTGCCAGAGAGAGAGCAACCCGGATGGTTTCTGCCGGTGGAAGGGCCACTTCTGGCACATCTTCGATTCTTTTGACGAATTTCGGGGGTTCCCCTTTACCAGATCTCGAGGATTGAGAAGATATAAGCTGGTTGAATGCATCAGAGCACTCAGTGGGTGAATCTCTGTCCCCCTCTGACACCATCTGCCTTTCACACCAGAAAATCAATCAACACATGATCTGATTCCTTAGTTCCTTCGAGGAGAGGCCCAATCCTAAGCCAGAGAGGCCCACGCAGACTTGGCAGCTTCCTCCAGTCCAGCAACGGCCAGAATCCCAGCTTGCATGCAGCCTACGGCCTCTCTGAGCGTCCTAGGTTTGACTCGACCTGCGTGGGTTCCAAAAAAGAGTTCAGCGCTGACCAGCGTGGGTTTCAGCGCTCGATCCTCAAAAAAAAAAAAACTTGTTGTTATCAGTCCTGGAATTAGTATTTCATGTGTAATGTTTCTGGCTTATTGAGATGTGTTTGATCCCCAGTTTATTTAACTTGTGCATGATTCAGTTATCTATTAGCTTGTTTATGTTTTACCTCCTTGCTGATGAAGTTTTAAACCAAAACCCTAAAAAACCAATTTTATTCTATTTCTTTTGAGATTGTGTTAGCTTGTTCTTGTGGTAGTATAGGAACAATTTCTAGCACAAACACACTCCACATGTATAGTCTCTGATCGTACTTCCATTTGGTGCTTAGGGCCATAAGCCCACTCCCCCGTCCCTTCACCATCTTGTAGCCATCTCTGAACCCTCCGTGAGGATTTTCATTTTCATTTCAAAAAATATATTATTTTCCCTTTTAACAAGGGAGCTACAAAGCAACGAGCCCCTACCTTATGAACTTGTTTTATGTAATGAGAGCTCGGTCTTTGTTTTGGAATGTTATGCAATACCTCTTTTAAATCGTCTCTTCTACACCTCTTGTGGCTACCCTTGATCAATAATGGCTTTGAAAACATATTGGTATCAATTATCAATGGTGATTAAATCATTCTAGAGCTTATGTTTACTTGCATATATCTAAATTCGCTTCACTCACATCCAATGTATATTTCAATTCTCACGGGAAATAGAAAGCATTGCTTCTATTAAAAAAACTCTCTATAGCTACAACCATAACCAAATATATAGTCATTTCATACCTTGTTCTTCAATAATTATTTTACTCTCCAATTTACTACAGGGGGGAATGTTAATGTGCACGTAATGTTCCAGATATGGGGAGGCCTTATTGTATGGGTCCCTGGGGACTCTACCTGAATATGTGGACCCCTAAATTTGACCCTACTCAGGATGTCCCGTCTGCTGTCCCTATCTAGGTCAGGCTCCCCCATCTTCCACTTCACTGTTGGAATACAGAATCGTTCGAAACTATCGGGAATAAGCTCGAAAAATACATTGACATAGTAGAAGTGAAAGACCAATACTCATGTGCTCGCATTTGTGTAGAGGCTGACTTGGAGATTGGGCTTAACAAGTCAATCAAAATCAATGTTGCTGATTGGTCTCATTTTCAGAAGCTTGATTATGAGCAGCTCCCCTTCAAGTGCCGCTTCTTCCATGAATATGATCATTTTGCTCGCAATTGCAAAAACAAATCAGTAGCAGAACTTGAAAAAGAGCAAACAACTCGATGGTCCCATGTTAAAAAAGCTGGTACTTCTAAACAGGTGAAGGGAAAAGGTGGACATACTGGAAATCGACCTCCTCCAATAGTGATTAAATCTCCTAAAACTCAAGCTGAAGGAAACGCTATAGTCTCTTCAAATCCCTTTGTAGTGTTAAGTACTACGGATGAACAAAATTCCCTAATTCTCGAGGAAGGTGAGGTCTAGCAATCTGAAGTCCAAGATGAAGAGCTAGAAGCAAATAGAGGGCCTCTGGTTTCTATTCTAGAGTGTTTAGAACTGCTTAGTGAAGACACCTCCATGCACGTTATTTATCCCATGAGAACTACTTCTTCCCCCTCCTATGCAGAAGCTCTTAAGAAGAAAAAAAAACAGTGGAGTCTTCTTACTCTTTGGAGGAAGATGATCACTTCACAAAAAAGGGTGGAAGAAAGTCTTCCAAAGAGATCATAGAAGAAGAAGTTGAGAGGCTTAAGATGCAGGGTAGTCAGGAAACCATCGAACGGTCTTTTGGAAGAAGCAAGCGGAATAGACCCCCTAAAGGTGGAGCTACTCCCTCCTCCACATGAAAATAATGCAGCTCTCTTCTTGGAATTGTAGGGGCTTGGGAAATCCATTGAAGGTTGAAGCAGTAAAAGATCTCCTTAAAATGGAACCTTCTGACATCCTACTTCTCCAAGAAACTAAGATAGAAGAGGAATCCCTCTTATCTATCAGCAAGTCTAAGTGGAATAAGAATGCAGGTAAGGCTATTAGTGCCCGGGGCACTTCTGGGGGACTAGCTACTTTATGGTCAAAAGACAAATTTCCTCGTTTGTAACCCAGCACTGGATTTTCAATGAATTACATCATGTTTCTAGTAAAATTCTTATTTCTCTCTTCAATCACTACGTGCCAGTAAATTTCCTTGAAAAAAAATCTGTTGGAATACCCTCTCTGATTATTTGGATTCTCACTCTCCCATAAATATTATTATGGCTGGAGATCTTAATATAATCCTCGATTCGAAGGAAAAACGTGGAGGTAATAGGGGCAAGGACCCTATACAGGTAGTCATGGATTCCTTAATTCAAGCTAACGATCTCCTTGATATCAAGCCCAATAAGGGGCGGTTTACCTAGACCAACAAAAGAATGAGGATCTCCCAAATCTCTGCTAGACTGGACAGGTTCCTAGTCCAAGGTTCATTGATGGATGGCACTATTATTTCTTCAAAAATCCTGCCAAAAGTTATCTCTGACCATCACCCAATTTCTCTTTAGGTGGAAAAGGAATAAAATTTAGGACCCATCCCGTTTCGGTTCAGTCTAATTTGGATCAAAAGGGAGGGTTTCTGGGACATTGTAACTCAATTATGGTCTCAATATATTGAAGTATCTCCCAGCTTTGTCTGGGAACAAAAGTTAAAACTCACTAAAATTGCTCTAAAGAAGTGGATAAAGACCCCATCTCCTAACCCAACGACTTGTAGGGAAGCTTCGGTCCAAGCTCTAGCTGAGATTCAAATAAGCATGGAAGACTGCACGATTTTCCATCCACAATTGGTTGCTGAGAAGACAATGCAAGCATCCTCTTTCCTTTCATTTCGACCGGAGGAAGAGCATCTTCGTCTCAAATCTCAAAGTATATGGTTAAAAGCTGAAGATAAAAACTTTGCTTTTTTTCACCTGTAATACAAGGCCAGAATTTCATGAAATCATATTGCTGAAATTTGTAATAGTGATGGAGACACTATCAAAGGCCAATCGCTATTACTTCAAGCTGCAAATTCACATTTCCACCATTTATTTCAAGAAGATTTTAATTCTGATGGAAACATGAATGCTGATTTTCTTTTCAACATTCCTCATTTGGTCGGTCATGAGGATAATGTTGATATTGTGAAACCATTCTCTGAACAAGAAGTTGTAGTTGTGATTTGGAGTATGGAGCCAGACAAAGGCCCTGGGCCACACGGGTTTTCCATTCACTTCTATAGAGCGTGCTGATACATTATAAAATTCGATCTTCTCTAAATGATTTCGGCATTTCTTAAGAAAGCTAAAGTGGGAGGAAATACAAACTCTACCTTTCTAGCCTTGATTCCAAAAGAAGTCAATCCAGCTTCTTTTGATGGATTCTAGCCTATTTCCCTCTGTAATTATTCATATAAAATATTGGCCAAACTCTTATCCAATAGACTGAAACCTTTGCTAGGATCTTTAAGTTTTTCTCTTCAAGGGGGGTTCATTAAAGGAAGGCATCTGATTGATAATGTGATACAAGTCTAGGAAGCCCTTCATTCTAGATTTCAAAGGAAAGAAAAAGGCATGCATATCAAGCTTGATATGAAAAATGCTTTTGATCGGGTCAAGCTATCCTTCCTCTATCAGGTTCTATCCTCTTTTGGATTCACTGCAAAGTTTGTCTATCTGATAAAAGCGTGTACTGATCGGTCGTGGATCGCGCCTCTGGTTCATGGAAGACCAACTGATTTCTTTCAAGCTAATAGGGGACTTCGTCAAGGGTGTCCCTTATCTCCTTTTCGTTACATTTTGATGGTAGAAGCCCGCAGCCGAAAACTTTCAGCTGAATTGGATGCCGGCTACCTCCCTGGTATTAAGATCGCTATTGGAGTGGATTCTATAAATCATGCTCTTTTTGCTGATGATTCTCTCTTTTTGGGAGGGGCATCTCTTATTATTGCCTGGGCTTTCAATGTAATTCTTCAAAATTTATGCTTGTCTTTAGGAGGTCCGATAAACAAAGTAAGAGTGCAGTCTATGGTTGGAATATCGATCATTTGTCTCTTCTTAGGATTTCTCAATCATTGGGATATCATGGTTTTTCTAATTGCGACAAGATCGATTATTTGGGCCTTCCCTTGACCCTGGGTCCTAGCCCTCCTTCGCTTTGGTTGGAAGATCTTGGAAAATTGAAATCTAAATTAGTTTCCTGGGGTGGTCAGTGGCTTACCAAGGCTGGTAAATTGATTTTGATTAAGTCTATCCTCTCTGCTCTACCCATCTATCAGTTTTCTCTGCTCCTTGCCCCTAAATCCATTACGGCTCAAATTTCTAAACTCCTCCAAGATTTTCTCTGGGAGGGTGGAAAAGGTAACCATAAGAAGATGCACTTGGTCAGTTGGGAAACACTCAAAAGACCTATCACAGAGGGTGGTCTGCAAAGTCGGGACCCTGAATTGGTAAATTTGGCAATGGGAGGAAAGCTTATCTGGCAGTTATATGCAAATAAAAATCATACTGTTAGTCAAATTTATAGGAAAAAATACCTCAAGGGAAAATCTCTGAGAAATATTAAAACTTCTCCCATCCCCTCAGGCACAGCAATTTGGAATCTTTGTAAAAGAGGAATTGATAAATTTCAACAACATTTATATCGAATTCCTTGACAGTGGGAAAAATATTTTTCTGTGGGATGATGTAATCCTAGGAAATCTGCCTCTATCTTCTATAAATTCACTGAGTGAGATCAAGATCTGGCTAACCAATAAAGGCCTTCTCCATTTAGCCGATATTTGTAAATGGGACAGGAATGGGAACTGGGACGGATGGAGCCTTCCTGAAATTCTGGAGCACTTATCTCTCAGCAGCAGAAATTGCTATTTACATCCTTATCTAGTCTAGCTCCAGTAAATTGATATCTCAAAGACAAGTGGGGGTGGGGCAAGTCTGGTTTTTATTCAACAGCAAGTGGGTTCTCTTCATTACAAATCCCCTCGACTTCCATTTTGTCTCCAGTGACATGGAATTTGCTGTGGTCTCCACTATGCCTCCCCAAAGTAATTTTTTTCAACTGGTTATTAATGCATAGAAGGGTGTTGACGAGCGATAATTTAAGCTCTAGTGGGTTTAATGGGCCCTATCGTTGCTGCCTCTATCAAGTAGCCAGCGATACTTCTGACCATTTGTTTATTGATTGTGAATTTTCCAAGCATGTGTGGGAGCTGGTCCTCGGTGGCCTTTCAATTTTTGCTACTTCCCAAATCTTTGTAATTGATTTTCTTTCCTCTGGCAAGAGCGAATCCCCTGGCAAGAATGGCAAATAGATGCTTCTATAAAATTCGTTGACTAGAAAAAAGTCTGGAAGTTAATTCCAAAATCTACTTGGTGGACATTGTGGCTAGTTCGAAATAATGGGATCTTCAGTAATAAGAAATCATCTCCTATTCAAGTAGCAATCAAAATTAATTTTTTTATTGCAGAATCGATTGGAAATTCTCCATCTTTGTTAATGTTTCCAAGCAAAGTGAATGAGTGGCTTGGGAAATGCAAAATGGGCAACAACAAATCATTTTATCTCAAATTGAGTTGCTCTCCTTTGTGGAAAATTCATTGCTCAGAGGCAGAATTTGCTAACAATTGGAAGAAATCCTCTTCCGCTAGTATTTGTTTTTACGGTGCGTCTAAAGGAAATCTCGACACATCTAGGGCTGGGGGTTGTTCATCTCACCTGATCGACAAATTGAATCTCATTTCAGCTGGGGGCTTGGATTTATTTCCAACAATCAAGCAGAATGTTATAGCCTTCTCAAGGTGTGTCAAATTGCAAAGGCGGCCGGGTTCCAGTCAATTCAAATTTATGGAGATTCTGAATTGTTGATTAAATTGATTAAATCAGAAGGGCAATTTAATAACTCAGTTTTGAATAGAATTCTGAAGAAAATATGAATTACAATAAAAGAGTTCGCAAAGGTGGAATCCTTTCATATCTTGCGGGATTTAAATAGAAGAGCAGATCATTTGGCTAATAATGCCTATTTGTTGGCGCAAGGTCACCTCAGTCTCAATGGCGAAGCTAATGAATTCCAGCCAATGCCTTAAAGATTGAATTTTGTTAACACCCAAAAATGGTTAACTACCTCATCTACCTCACTACATGGCTCATTTGTCCATTTGCCTACCATATTTCCCTGAAAATCCCACTAAAAAGCCTCCAAAAGGCCTAAAATGCCTCCAAAAGGCCATAAAACCATCTAAAAAGGCTCCAAAAGGCCTAAAATGCCTCCAAAAGGCCCAAAAACCCCTTTTTCCTCCAAAAATAACCAAAATTCCTCTAAAAATAGCAAAAATCCCCAAAAGGGAAGAAAAGGAATAAAAATAATGAGGAAAAAGGAGGAAAACCCTAAAACAGCAAAAACCCTAAACAAGCTTCCCTAAACCACATGGTTTCCCCAAAACCATGGGCAAACACTCCACCACTAAAAAACTATAAATAAGTGATGGAGACCCCTCATTTCACATCCACAGTCATAAGCACCCTTACTCTGCCGAAACATCTCGTGAAACCCTAGCTTACCATCAAGCTATTTTCACCATTGAGACCCCTTTTGGCCTATTTTCCACCATCGGAGAAGGAGAAGGAGCAGCTCGGAGCTCGGAGCCACCGACATCGGATCAGCGCAACAGACTCCACCAACCTCCTCATCGGAGGTAATATCAATACAATCCACATTACACATATCTTTATTGTTTTTTACTGCATTTATTTACTGTTATTTACTTTCCACCGTTTTAGTTTAGTTTTCATTTCAGTTTATTTCTTTTTACATCATTGAACTGCTACTAAGGAATCCAGATTCCTTAGTAGGTGCTCATTAGCACAAGCTAGGGTGAAAACCCTAGCTACAGTTTTGGCGACTCCGCTGTCTGTTTTATTGTTAGTTTTTCTTTTCGTACTGCACTTTCAGTTTGTTGTTTTCGGCCACCGGAAACCGCGCCGTTTTCTTCCACAGCCGCGGCCCGACCGCGCATTTCAGGCCTTAAGCCGCGACCAGCCCGCCGCTGTCAGCCCTTTTTGCCTGCGTCCCGACCGCGTTTTTTCCACCCGCAGTCGCGATCCGACCGCACCTGTTCATTACACAGGCGCGCTCTGACCGCCGCTGCCAGCCCTAAACCCGCGACCTCGACCGCGCCTGTTCGCCCCGAACCCGCGGCCTCGACCGCGCCTGTTCGCCAAGAACCTGCGGTTTCGACCGCCGCTGCCATCTAGACACCCGCGGCCCCGACCGCGCCTGTTCGCCCCGAACCCGCGGCCTCGACCGCGCCTGTTCGCCCAGAACCCGCGGTTTCGACTGCCGCTGCCATTTAGAAACCCGCGGTCCGCGCCCAGTTTTTGCATTCGTTGCCGCGCAGAAACCTAGTCGATTTACCTCCGTTTTTCCTGCACTTGCACAGCCACCTGTTCCATTTGCAGCCCTGCAGCCACTCCTGCTTCTTGATTTACAGCATTGTTTTAAAAAATTTCAGCATTATTTATTTCAGCAAAAAGTTTGCATGGTTAAAGTTTCTTACAATTTTTCATACATTATTGAGTAGCTGTTATAGATTCATCATCTCACATGCACACAATCTGTCCCCTAAAATCAAGTGAGACTTAAAATCTACCCTAACTCA
>LPNX010284412.1:0-11324 GCA_001517045.1 Pseudotsuga menziesii | reverse complement strand
TTTTAAATAGTAGACATGGTTCTCAAGGCCTTACACATGGTTGACAAAATAAACCCAAGCACTAGGTATAGGTCATGTGGCCTTTGACATTGTTGGGGGGGGCAAGCATTTGGATTGGACTTTAAAAAAGGCTTCAAGGAATCCATTACCNTTTTAAATAGTAGACATGGTTCTCAAGGCCTTACACATGGTTGACAAAATAAACCCAAGCACTAGGTATAGGTCATGTGGCCTTTGACATTGTTGGGGGGGCAAGCATTTGGATTGGACTTTAAAAAAGGCTTCAAGGAATCCATGACCATGAATAACACCTCAAATGACCAGCCATGTCCTCTTGAAGTTAGCCTTTCCTTCGAGTGGTGACATGGATATTGTTAGAAGGTTTTCGATAGTAGATATGAATCCATGGGTCTTGGACATTGTTAAGGTAGGAAACCTAGGCCTTGTAACATAAAGAAAACTTCTTAGAATATATTTTTAATAATGAAATTCGATCCACCATACATGACCTCATGAGCTAGATATGAGTTTTTAGCCTTATAGAACAGTTAGGCAATAAAACTCAATCATTCATTCCAAAAATCATCTTATATGTCTTAAGTTCCATGGACAAGCATCTTGAACCTCCAATAATTTGACCTCCTTATCCACAACCATCCACAAAATTTAGACTAATCTTTGTCCTTTTTCTTATATGTCTTAAGTTCCATGGACAAGCATCTTGAACCTCCAATAATTTGACCTCCTTATCCACAACCATCCACAAATTTTAGACTAATCTTTGTCCTTTTTCCACACTAAACCGCTTTGGAGGGGTCAATAATTACCATTATCTATTCTTGTTAGATGGGGTTTCTCCCAAAGACTATCCACTAACTTGGTAAATGTTTTTTTACTCTCGAAGCTACTAAAGCCAAAACGCACATGCATTATATCGCATCTGTGTTATGAATCGCATATGCAATATGTATAACTACAAAACACATATGCGTGTTTTTAAAATTAAAATACTCGGTGGGAATAAGGTTTGGCATTCTGTTCAGAAATAGCTTTGGACTACCGAACCTATTGGCTAAGACAAATAAACCATTACTATTGCTTGTCTTTTATAACTTTATCAATATGCTCAGTTTCGATGGCATGTTTTGATGTGACAAACACAATATTTTTTTATGAAAAGTTAGAATATTGTAGAGTACGATCTTACGATTCCGAATATGTAATTTTTTCCTTCAAAAGTATGTTTTATTTATTTATTATGATTTTTCTAAATGACACACGCCAATTTTCGAAAATAAATACATTGATTGTTTTTTATATGACTTTTGATTTCCTTCACCATTTCCCAAGAAAACTATATGTCGCACTAGAAGAGAGCAAGCTCTACAATATTATATATAGAAATCAAGGATTTCATTAAATTNATGACTTTTGATTTCCTTCACCATTTCCCAAGAAAACTATATGTCGCACTAGAAGAGAGCAAGCTCTACAATATTATATATAGAAATCAAGGATTTCATTAACTTTTTCCCCTAAAGTGTTTAACCCGCATAGAACGTTTTCATTTCAAGGTTTTTGTTGGAATATAATAAACCCACTCATAAAATAATTAATCATTATTTGATTAATTTCCTACCCACTAGCTTAGATAGTTGGCATCCACTTACACCTTAGAGTCAACACTTGCCATCTATATCCTAGGAATGATTTATTCCTAATTCTGGGTTGATCTTGACCACTTTTTGGCCATCTAGAATTGGTAACTGCGCTTTACAGTAGAATCTTCTTTATTCTACTTTTTCTTCTTTATCCTGCTTTTCTATGGATAAAGTAAAGCTAGTCAACTAGGAAACTGGCAGCTTTTGTTGCCAACCCATCCTCCATTATTTTCTCTCCATATTCTAGGATTAGCAAGTCTTTCCTTCAATCATCGTCACTCACTCATGCTATTGCTAATAACTGGCAGCTTTTGTTGCCAACCCATCCTCCATTATTTTCTCTCCATATTCTAGGATTAGCAAGTCTTTCCTTCAATCATCATCACTCACTCATGCTATTGCTAATTCGTGAGGTGCTTGGTAGATTGGGAAAGTGCTTTATTCAACTATGGGGTTTATCATAATTAGTAAGCCTGCTTTTATGAGCTAGCTTGAGTTGTCTTCATGCAACTCCTTTTTCCTTTATAAGGATGTATTACCTATGTAATAATATCAATTATCATTTATTGATCATTCAATAACGTGTGTTCATTAATTCTTCTTCTTCTCTAATTATGCTAATTCTCTACAATTCTCTGTGAGGTTAATTGTGTGCCTAGATCCTTAGCCAGTTTATGAAATTCCTTATGCCATCAAGGCTTTAGAATTTCTACACTTTTCTCACTTCAATAATTAATAATAAAAAAAATAATTCATGAAAAATTATGAATAAATAGTGTTGCATTAGGCCCATATATCATTTATATGTTTGCAATATTTTATCCCAAATTGACATCATTTACCTCATATATTGTTGCACCTGCACAAACATATATGTTATGATGTGCTGAAAATTTGAAAACCCAATTTCATGGAAACTAATTTGATAATCATTTACACATATTTTTTCTGCATAAATGTTATATATTATGAAATCTGATTCAATTACCTATCTTTTGTATTTTTACTCCATCTTCAAATAAGTTAGGGAAGTACGCCTAATTGTGAACTAAAGTTAGAGTTTCTAGGTTTTCCAATATTATGTGGCATCTAAAGTGTCTTTAAAGGAGTCCATGATTGTGCATCAGCCCTTATGGAAGTAAGTTTTTTAGGAGTTTTTTGGAGTAAAATACTCACACAAGGTTGTTTGCAAATTTAAATCAGAATTTCACCAGCATAACATCAACACATAACCAAAATTTGAAATATTGTGAATTCAATTAGTGCCAATGGAGTCAAAGTAAAGAAATAACGCTATTGAAAAATGAAATGTTTTGCAATGTGTCTTGGTCAATTTCAATTATTAAAATATGAATTGAGTTATGGGAAGGGGATTCTTGATATGCTAAAAGTACCAAGAATATGTCTGAAAGATGATGAAAGTGTTTCTTCACTCAGAAATGTGGGTTGAATCGGAGTCTCTAAGAGGTGTCCATCACTACACCAACAATGATGTAGTCTAATGGTATCTCAAGGTCGCTATTTAGTGGTTCCTTCTTCCTTAGAATAATTTTCCCATGGTTGTAAAATATCGTACACTGGATCTTCATAATGTTTTCTAGCAAGTTGATTTTATTAATGGATTATTAGATTAATGTGCAGAATTTAGAAAGTGTCACAAATTGCTTTTTATTTACCAACGACTAGGTAAATCCCATAAACGAAAAAGAGCATACACAAATTTTATGNTTATTAGATTAATGTGCAGAATTTAGAAAGTGTCACAAATTGCTTTTTATTTACCAACGACTAGGTAAATCCCATAAACGAAAAAGAGCATACACAAAGTTTATGACAAAATGTTTGTTACAAACTTATAAATCAAATATGTTTGTAAATGAAGTAAATTAATGACAAGTTAAGACCGCAAACTATTTGTTACTTTCAGAGCATACATCAATAATCGACAAAAAGCCTTTGGTTAGTGGCGAGAGCATACTTCGTGGCAACAAGTCAGGTATGAAATTATTACTTATTTAAAGATGAAATAAAATAAAATCAACTAACCTATACAACCTTTCTATAATGTCGAGNAATTTCGAGTGTGTGCATGTGTTGATTAGTAAAAAGAAAACCATTAAAGAGATTATGAATCCCCAAGGGGGGATGGAGTGTGGGCGTTGTGTATCCCACTTGATTTCTTTATTAATGGAATTTACAATAAAATTGAAATATAAATTAAATATGCAATTTTATCCTTGAAAAATGATTGAAATGCTTACAATACTGTCGGGAGAGAAAATGAAAGAAGAAAAGGGATGAATGATGGAGTTTTTGGTGTCTCGGGTGACCCGAAACTTGAATTTTGAGTAGTATGTCCTCCTATGTTTCTTAAAATATACTAAAAACCTGTGTTTGAAATATATTAGAATGTTACAAATCAAACAAAATAAATAAAATAATTTACACTACTAAAAATGCTCGAAAAATGTGAATTTTTTATTGAAAAAATGCATTTTGAGAGGATAAATTGAATCTAGTTCAAGATAAAGATTTTAAAAGGAACCTAGATACGATATATATGCTTAATTAAAATCATATTTTATATATCAAATTGATTCATCTAATTTTATTAATCATATAAAAATAGTAACCAAGAAGAGAGATTGATTTTCTTAGAGAAGAAGAGAGAAATCTTGAAGCTTGTGCTTGAAACAAGTGAAGGAGAGAGGGATATGAAAAATAGAGATGTTAAGCACAAAAAAATGGATGATGTAAAATATAATTGGATTCAATCGAGCTCCAAACCCCTTCTACCTGAGATGATCTTGCAAAATCTAGACAATTTCTCATACAAACAAGGTTAATTCAGTCAATCTCATCAATCAAAAAAGTAAGAGAGCATAAGTATAACAAACTACAGGTTGTTGCTCCTAAAAAATTATGATAATGAAATGCAAATAATTAAATTGAAATANCAAGGTTAATTCAGTCAATCTCATCAATCAAAAAAGTAAGAGAGCATAAGTATAACAAACTACAGGTTGTTGCTCCTAAAAAATTATGATAATGAAATGCAAATAAGTAAATTGAAATAAACAAATACTTATTCAAATTAAAATGGATCTAAACGCATCATTTAACAAAAATAAAGCATGAGATTCAACCGATTTCACCTCAAAATTAACCAAGTTACAAGCTAACANATACTTATTCAAATTAAAATGGATCTAAACGCATCATTTAACAAAAATAAAGCATGAGATTCAACCGATTTCACCTCAAAATTAACCAAGTTACAAGCTCACAATGTGATTCCATAGGCTAGCCCCCAAATCCTTCAATATTTATTAAAAAAATATCAAAAAAAAAATTACAATAGGAATAGGTTCAATACATCCTCTTGAATGAGGAGAAATACCTTACTTTTATAGCCAAAAAATAGCTCAAACCCCAAGGGGGCACATTTCCCAATGAGGAGGTGGTTATGGTGGTTGAGAGAATGATGGGAGGAGGTTTTAATTCATGGTATAGGAGAATGACACCTTTCATGAATTATTCCACTTGGTTTGGGAAGCCTCCACCTCCTCTAACTTCTTCTTCCATGTGTGGCAAGCTACACCCTCCATGAGAGAATGTGCCTCCCTTTGGTGGAGGTGAGTTGGAGCTCCTCCGTTGATGATAGAATATTCTCCTCTATTCTAATAAATGTCCTAGAAAATATCCTAAATNGCTACACCCTCCATGAGAGAATGTGCCTCCCTTTGGTGGAGGTGAGTTGGAGCTCCTCCGTTGATGATAGAATATTCTCCTCTATTCTAATAAATGTCCTATAAAATATCCTAAATAACCATGACCCCTCAGAGATAAGTCCCAAATCTGCCTTTGATTTAGGAATTGGATTTCTCCAATTTTCCCATTTATTTGACCCAATGAGTCATTTTCGAGAGAAAATCAAAATTAATAATTGAAAATTACTAATTTGACTCTAAAAAGTGGGTTTGGTGATTAAGAAGGGGATCCAGGTCCAAAAAGGAGCATCCCCATGACCAAACTAGCTCCCTCGACCCAAGTTTATGACCTTTTGAACTTTACACTTAAAATACACATTATTGATGATTTTATTAAAAATGAAAAAATACTATGAAAGACTTAGCGCATGTCCACAAAAATTTGGGACTATGACTAGCATGGTATAATGTATAGACCCTAGGATTTAATAACCTCTTAATACATAATCACCAATTTCACCATCCCAGCTTTGGAGAATTTGGAGTGAAAAAACTCGAAATTATATGTCACTTAAAAATGGGTCACATAATCGATGAGGGAAAAAACACTCAAGGGTGATGACCTTAATGACCAAGTCCTAAGAAGGCCAAGAATTTTACAAAAATAAACCATCATGCTATGTGATTTATTACAATTTCCCCAAGGGGGTGTGAACATGCGAAAAATGGACCACAACTTGCCTTGATGAAACTTGTTAGGATATTTCGACACTTAGGAGTTAGTTAAGATCAACTTGTGTAATATATCCATTAGGTAAAGTGTGTTTCTTTCATATGAATTAGTATGCATTTGTAAATATTCTAATCCGATGGTCACGATATGTTCTAGACATAAATTGATCTGATGGTTCAACTTCTCTTAGATCATACCTACCATTGATCCATGGATTAACACCCTATTGGTCCATGATCTCTATTTAAAGAGCATGGAGGGTCCTTGGCTAGGTGATCGATTATGAGAATCTCATTTGTAACTTTGTTCTTTTGCATAATAAATTTCTCCAAGTAGTTATTTGGCTGGGGTCGTGGGATGTTTCCCTCTCGAGGGTTTTAACCATGTAAAAATATCGGTGTGTTGATCGGTGATCTATTTTTGTAAGTGGANATTATGAGAATCTCATTTGTAACTTTGTTCTTTTGCATAATAAATTTCTCCAAGTAGTTATTTGGCTGGGGTCGTGGGATGTTTCCCTCTCGAGGGTTTTAACCATGTAAAAACATCGGTGTGTTGATCGGTGATCTATTTTTGTAAGTGGCTGCTCTTGGTGTTCAGTCTTTTGGGAGTACCATGTGTACTCGAACATGGTATTAGAGCGTTTATGAAGAGCTGCTTCTGTTTGTGATCAAGACCTAGAACTGGTGTTTCTGAAACTTTGAAAGGGTTTCTAGTTGTTAAGTTTCTATGCATTTTTGTCCTATGGGAGCTAATCCATTGCGTCTAGAGAATTGTTTCCATTGGGAAATAGTTTTTGTTTCANTTGAAAGGGTTTCTAGTTGTTAAGTTTCTATGCATTTTTGTCCTATGGGAGCTAATCCATTGCGTCTAGAGAATTGTTTCCATTGGGAAATAGTTTTTGTTTTAGCTAAAATCATTTCCGGTTGATCTAGAAACACCCATTTCGGAAAATCTGAAGGTATAATGTTACAGTGATGGATTTGCTTTATTTTTTTAAAAATCTCTCAAATTGTATCAATATTATTATTAGATATTTATTGTTTTAGTCTCGGACTATTGCCTTCCCTAGTTGTGTATTCTCTTTTCTGTGCACCTTACGCGATCACGGCAAATAAAAAATAGAAAGGGAAAGTTTTTATATGTTTTTAGTCTCGGACTATTGCCTTCCCTAGTTGTGTATTCTCTTTTCTGTGCACCTTACGCGATCACGGCAAATAAAAAACAGAAAGGGAAAGTTTTTATATGTCTCCACGGCTACGTATGATCTTTGCCGTGCACCTTGTGCTATCACGGTGAATCAGAAATAGCGAGAAAACTTGAAAATGTAGAGTTTCCAAGAAAGATAACCAAGATCTAACCCCATAGTGTGGAAAGGTTTTTTTTTCAGTTTTTTGTGATTTGCAGGAAAAAAAGGCAAGCATAGAGACCAAGAGGGAAGAGTAAAAAAAACCGCCCCTCTCCTCTTTCCCTTCTTTAGGTTTTTTTTTCAGTTTTTTGTGATTTGCAGGAAAAAAAGGCAAGCATAGAGACCAAGAGGGAAGAGTAAAAAAAAACCGCCCCTCTCCTCTTTCCCTTCTTTTACGTACCTTTTAAACTTAGCTCATTTGGTTCAAAGTTGTTTTATTCCTTAATAGGTCTTGAGTTCAAGTCTTATTAAGTTACCTTTTAGTGCATGCAATTTCTATTTTCAAGTTACTTTATTGTAAAAGTGCATCTCACTTAAATAAAATAAAATACAAAGTGAGTCACTTAAGCCTTCTAATTTATTGATGCACTATTCAAAGTAACATTATTGTAAAAGTGAACATCACTTATTTTACAAAAGTGATTCACTTAAAAGCAACTTTCTTGTAAGTGATTGTCAAAAGTTCATCTTGGGAATAAGGGGGTTCTTTTCTTTAGTTTGTCAAGTTAATATCTATCACGTGACCATTGGGGACATCTTCAATATTCTCTTTGATCAAGCATAACTTCATCATCTAGAATAAGTTTTTAGTGCCATTTTTTTTAAACAGCCTAATTTTTCGAGCTCTTTGCATATACACAGTTAGTTTTTGTTTTTTCACCCATTATTTTATAGTATGTCTACCCCTTGTGATATTATACTTACCAGTTCTAACTATTTCTCATGGAAATCTCATATGGAGGATGTTCTATGAAGTAGGGGACTTTTTATAATTACCTGTGGGAAAGAAACAGAACCCACTGATGATGATAAGAAAATAAAATGGGAAAATAGATGTGATGAAGCTTGTGGATTGATTGGGATGTCAATCTCTACTGATTTGTGATTCCACATATATGGAATTGATGAACCTGATAAAGCTTGGGAAAAGTTGGAATCTGTGTTTGGTAAACACAATGAAATTTGAGGTCATCAACTTGAGAATGAGTTGATTTCTTTGAATCCAAGTTATTTTTCATGCATTCAAGATTATTTATCTAAGTATAAAACTATTAGACTCTTATGTGAAGAATGTAAGATTAAGAAAGAAGACAAACAATGTATTTATCATATTCTTTCCAAACTTGGATCTGCATATTCTGTTTTTGTATCTACATTTTACTCCATGAAATAATCCTTAACTGAAGCTAGCTATCAAGAGCCTAGACTTCAATCCCTTTGTGATTCGTTAATTAGAGAGAAAGATAAGCTCATTCATCTTGGAATAATTAACAATGCAAATACATCTGGGAAAACCTTATTGTCCCAATAGAAAGAAATGTCCAAGCCTCCCAAGAAACAAAATTTTTGCAATAATAAGCCAAACAAGGGTCCCAAACCCTTTCAGTCAGCTCCTTCTTTAAAAAATGACAAAGGATCCAAGCCAAAAGGAAACAAGACTAAGCATCATTGGAATTTTTATGGGAAAGATAATCATGATGAATCTAAGTGTTTCAAGAATATGGTAGCCTTGGAGGCAACAATGAAGAAGCACCACATCAGCCTAGATTCATCTTCAGAATCTACCTCTCATGGATGTGCACTCTGTGCTTCTAGTTACTCATATACTGCATCTTCTTCTTCTACTTCAAATGAATGGCTCATTGATTATGGAGAATCTTATCATATGATTAAGGATCAAGCCGTCTTTTCTACTATGCATGAATGTAACACCAAAAAAATATTTGTTGGTGATGATAGATCTCTAAGTGTTGTAGGATCTGGAACAGTTCCAATAAAAAATGGTCATTTTAGTGATGTACTATGTGTTCCAAGAATTTCCTGCAATTTGTTATCAGTTTATCAAATTACTCATTCGAGTGAAGGTAAAACTATAACGTTTACACCTAACCAAGTTGTAATGAAGGTTTTTAAAGATCCTCAAAAGTGTCTTTGCTACTAGAACTGTTGATAATATTACCAGGTTGTACAAATTTAACAACTTTGGGTCATCACCTTTTCCTTCACTTTTTGTTGTTCATAGTAATAACTTGAGCAAAATTTGCAATGAGAGATTTGGTCACTTAAATTATCGCTCATTGCAACAACTATGTAAAGACAATATGGTGACTGGTATTCTGATGGTATCTTGCAAGGATGGTGTTTATTCTGGTTGTGTACTTAGAAAACATCATTGAGACAGTTTTGACAAACGTGCCTCTTGGCACGCCTCGGTTCCCTTGGAGCTTGTGCATAGTGCCTTGTGTGGTCCTCTTCCATCTACTTCCTTCTTAGGTTTCAAATATTTATTAACTTTCATTGATGACTACTCCAGATGCACTTGGGTTTACTCCCTAAAACTTAAGAGCGAAGTATTTAACATGTTCTTGGCCTACAAGGCCCTTTTTGAAAAACAATCTGGTCATCAAATTATTAAGTTAAGATCTGACAATGGAGGAGAATATGTTAACAAAAATTTCACTACATTCTACAATGAACAAGGAATCCAAAAAAAACACATTGTTCCATATACACCACAACAAAATGGTGTAGCTGAACGGAGGAACCACACTTTAAAAGAAATGGCTAATTGTATGATCCAATCTAAGGGACTAAGTCTTCAATATTGGGTTGAGGCCATAAATTGTGCAAATTACATAGTTAATTGCACACCCACTAAAGTTTTACAAGGTATAACATCGAAATAAGCATGGAGTAAAATTAAACCATATGTAAGTCACTTCCATGTGTTTGGTAGTGAAGCATGGGCTCACATTCCGGATGAAAAATGGAAAGCATTGAAACCTAAAAGTGAAAAGTGCATATTTGTTGAATATTCTAAAGATGTAAAAGGTTATAGAATTCTNGAAGCATGGGCTCACATTCCGGATGAAAAATGGAAAGCATTGAAACCTAAAAGTGAAAAGTGCATATTTGTTGAATATTCTAAAGATGTAAAAGGTTATAGACTTCTTCAACCACATTTTCATGATATAATCATTAGAAGAGATGTTAAATTTGATGAAAATCTCTCTTCCTATGAGCCTAACTTGGTAGGTGTGCCATCTTTGTCCTGCAAGCCTGATTTGGTGATTGTGCCTTCTTCTTCTTCCAACTTCCTTTACAGTTTTTCAACTCTAGTTTTTTATGATGGAAGTGATGATGAAAATACACCTCCACCTACTCATGTTCCTTTAGTTGCACCAGCACCAATGCTTACTCGATGAGTCTGTTCAACATGTGAAATAGCTAGTGATGTTGCCGATGATCCTAAAAGATCAATGTCAAACACGTTCTCAGTTTCAACAAGCCTCTTCTCTTTTGGCTCAAGTATTCGAGAATCATGATCCACAAAATTTTGCAAAATATTTAGGAAATACAAATTGGGATGGAGCTAGGGATAAAGAATATCATTCCTGAATGGCAAATGATACTTGGGATCTTGTTCCTCTTCCAAAAGGAAGAAAACTTGTCAGACGTAAATGGGTCTACATAACTAAGTATGCATCAAATGTAATTGTTGAAAGACTTAAGGGAAGGTTAGTTTCCAAATGTTTTTCCCAAGTTGAAGGGATTGACTACAATGAAACCTTTGCACCTGTCGCAAAAATGAACTCCACCTATTTTGTTCTTTCCCTTGCATCCTTACATGACTGGGAAGTCCATCAAATGGATGTCAAGTCTTCCTTCTTACATGGTGATTTACAGGAGTAAATTTACATGGAACAACCTCCTGGATATGTTCAGAATAACTTTATCCTTGTATGTCGCCTTAAGAAATCCTTATATGGCCTTAAGCAAGCTCCTAGAGCTTAGTATGCCAAAATGGATAG
>LPNX010284399.1:46152-69737 GCA_001517045.1 Pseudotsuga menziesii | reverse complement strand
TCTACATATCCTCCTCCTTTGGGAGAGAGAAACAGATAGTCCAAGTGGACTACTTCTCACATTGATTCACACACGATCAGAGATCATGAAGATGAAATTCCTGAGTTGTCTTCTCCACCTCAGGAGGTTGGAGAAGAAGATCCTATTCCTGTATATGATCCTTCACCCGATATACCTACACACACTTGGTTCGATCCTTCACATGACAAACCTACACACTCTGGGTATGATCCCTCATTCACAAATTGCCGGTATTGGATTTTGGGCGATGAGACTCATCATGAACCTGCGAGCACTAGTTATGTTAGTTATGGCATGTCTAGAATCCCTACACACGATCTGGCACATCATGCCAAGTCAGAATTTGATCCTAGCACTATGCCTGGGTGCATTCCCATTCCTTTCCATGTGGAGAGATTTGGGAGCACGAGTCACATTGCACCCTCCATCCCGGCGGTGGAGGATACATCTCACGTTCGTACTAGACCTGGTGTTAGTAGTCCTATTCGGATACCGGAACCAAGACTAGCGACTATAGGGAATACCACTTACATAGTTTCACATGTCCCTTCGTCCTCTATTCCTAGTTCTTCAAATGCTATTCCTCCCCATCATTGACGTGGTCCTTCAGGCTAGAATTTTGGTACGAGTCATGTGTGTACTGCTGCTACTCGTGTAGTTGTGTCTCAGAGCCAAGTACCTCCCATTGTATTAGGAGGTCATATTCCTACTTTTGGAGGTCATATTCCTACTTCCAGAACGTCTATTCTCTCTTATGGAGTTTCTCATGGGACTTCTTATGGACCATATTATGGACCGTAGTATGCACAGATTTATTCACCTTATGAGTATGGGTATCAACAACCCTCTTAATCCCCAAATTATGGCTTTGTAGCCCCAAATAGTCAAGGTGCACCACATTATGGTGCTTCCATGCCACCCTACATGGGTCAAACGGGAGGAGGATACTATGGCCATGGCCATGGTGTTTATGGTCATCAGTCCTATGTGAAACAAAATTATTAGGGAGTGCCTCATTGACCTGCTCAACCTAGGCTCCCTTTCCTCACAACGTTAAATTTTCCTGACTTGTCGAGACTAATGAACGATCTAGTTTCTCATGACCTGCCTTGGCCGACTATCCCTAATAAGCTTCCCTCAAACATTCCCAAATTCGATGGAAAACCAAGAGAAGATCCTAGTGAACATGTTACTACATTTCACCTTTGGTGCTCTTCTAATTTCTTACACAAATATTTGATCCGTTTAAGGCTATTTCAACACACCCGTATAGGGCTTGCAGTGAAATGGTACATAGAGTTACCTAGGGGGGCATTCGTTTTGTTTGATGACCTAGCTATGACGTTTCTCAATCACTTCCAGCTACCAATGCATTACGACGTTGGTACGAAACTCTTGTCGATGTTTTGGCAAGACAAGGCCATGCATATGTCGGACCATATCCAAGAGTGGCATACACGGAAGAGATTGATTAAAGCCTTCATACCACCAGAGTTTCTCCTCGAATGGTTCCTTAAATCATTACTACCTTATATAGCGAAGGATGTTTCTACATCCGGAGTTCAGAACGAGGAACAAGCCATTTTTAGGGCGTAGGAATTGGATTTGATTTATGCTCAATCCAGTTTGTTATATGAGATCATTCCTAACACTCCGCGTTCTAGTTTCGACCCTAAGATCAAACCTGGACCACATACCGATGGCATTGTTGGTTGTATGAGTACCAAACCTGTGGATTTGGTTGTGAAACAGGTGAGTCAATTGTCTATCAACTAATCTGCCTCGGGACAAGCCACGGCTTCGTCTCATCCCACCCAAATGGTGAGTGTGCTTTCGGTGCAATCGTCGGACCAGAAGGGTAACCAGCAACCCGGAAGGAACAAGAAGAAGGGTAAAAACAATTATAAGGGTGGGAATAGGAGTGAAAATGCCAATTCTAATGACAAGAATGCCTGAAATGCTGGGGGGGAAAAGCAGCCTAAACATAAGGTTAAGTTTCCTTGCAAGTTGTGTAAGGATGAACACCTCACTCACTTGTGCCCTCAGATAGAAGAAGCCTCAAGGTTCATAGTGCAAGGCCCAGCTGTGCTGACGAACCATTTACCTCATAATCAAAATATGAACTCGAGGACCCATGATCAGTCTAGTGGGGATCAAGATCCACTGAAATCTTGTAGTGGTCATGGTTGCATCAACATGGTGCATGTTGCTAAGGTTGTGACTCGTGCGAAGGACTATGTTTCGTCACAACCAGACCTTGGAAAGGAACCTGATCCACCTGGGAGTCCTTTGGGTATTGAAAAACCTGTGGATAAATCTAAAGTTGCACCTCGCATTTCTAGTGGATTCCTTAAGCATACAGGGCACAATCCTAATGCCCGAGCCTCCCAGAACTATTCTGTTGTTGAGGATTTGGCCACACTCCTTGTGCGATGTCTGCACTCGAAGTACTTCAGATTTGTCCTTCACAAAGGAAGGATTTGCTTTCTGCTCTTGGGGTTAACGATGATCACTCTTCCTCTATCATCAAATTTGAAATCGCAAGACTACAACCTCACTTGACTTACTATGTGTCTCTCTTGATTCATGTAGAATGTCTTAACATGACCATCAAATGCACTGTGATTGACGAAGGCGCTGCTGCTTCTATGATGTCTTTGGTGTGCTGGAAGGGTTTGGGTTCCTCTGAGTTGTCTAAATCCACTACCATGTTGACGGTTTTGGATGGTAGATCATTTTGGCTGCACAACATTCTTCCTTCTCTTAAGGTCCATTTGGGAGGGAAGACCATCGCGATCGAGGTCGAGGTGGTTGATGCGCCCCTTGACTACAATCTGTTACTGGGTAGGAATTGGATGTACAGTATGCAAGCCGTAGCGTCTTCTCTATTTCTAGTTGTATGCTTTCCATTTAATGGGAAGATAGTTACGATTGATCAAATGTCATGCAAGAATCCGTGTGTTATCACATCTTTGGAATCTTCTGTCTCGATTGTCGAGCACTCTCAGTCAACAACTGGGAGTGTAGGTGCTGCCATGTACCCATCCCTTATGGGATCTTTTAGTTGTCCTACACCTGTTCTTATGATCGGGTCTAGTTCTGTTGAGGCTTCATCGTCATTGCGTTCGATGTATTTTCGCACCACTCATATGGAAGATCCTTGGATACTTCCTACACCGAGTCCTTCATGTGAGCCTATCAGAATGGACATGCTCTTGCCTAAATCAATGATAGCATATCAAGCTAATATTGAATGTGTTGTAGAGCCTAGTCCTTCCTCTTTGTGGACGGAGGAGGAGGAGGACCCATATGTGCTGCTTGCATGAGCAGTTGAGTCTTCTCACGCACATGACTGCCTTGATAGCATTTTTCCATCAGATGAAGCTATTATTGAGGCTATGTCTGGGGTTGAACCACCTTGGAAAGAGTTGCATCATATATCTTATTTTCTTCTCGAGCTTGACCATTTGGAGTGTGAAGAATTTTGGGAGATTCTTAGTGAGAGAATTGGTAGTCTCCTGGTTCCATTAAGCTCTCCTGGTTTGATGGNTATCTTATTTTCTTCTCGAGCTTGACCATTTGGAGTGTGAAGAATTTTGGGAGATTCTTAGTGAGAGAATTGGTAGTCTCCTGGTTCCATTAAGCTCTCCTGGTCTGATGGCTAATGGAAACATGGAAAATATATCTCCTACCATCCCTATCAATATCTCTCACAATCCTTGCAAGATTGAGAATGTCTATATTGGGGCAGAATGTTCCCATGTTGAGATTCAAGAGTACACCAAGCTATTCAAATAATTTCGTGATGTATTTGCTTGGTCATACGAGGAAATGCTAGGTATCAACCCTCGCATTGTTGAGCATGAAATTAAAACTTATCCCAATGCTAAGCCTGTTCGACAACGCTTGCATGCGGTGAATCCTAGAAAAGCACCCGCGATTAAGGCTGATATAGAAAAACTGTTGAATGTCAGTTTTATCTATCATGTTCCCTTAATGGAGTGGGTTTCAAATCCCATTTCGGTTGATAAGAAACAAGGAACGATCCATATATGCACTAATTTCCGTGACTTGAATTGGGCCTGTCCTAAGGATAATTTTCCCACACCATTTATTGATAAAATTTTGGATGAGTGTGCGAGAAGTGAGGTATTTTCCTTTATGGACAGCTTTTCCGGATACAATTAGATACAGATCAAACCTGAGCACCAACATAATACTGCCTTTATTTGTCCTTGGGGTGCCTTTGCATATCGGAAAATGCCTTTTGGCCTTAAAAACGTCGGAGCCACTTTTCAGTGGGCTATGACCTTAATCTTCCATGATCTCAAATTGATTATTGAAGTATTTTTGGATGACCTCACTGCTGATTCTTGTCATAGGATACATCATTCCTAACATTTGAGATTAGTGTTCGAAAGATGCCTCCATTACTTGGTCAGGCTAAATCCTAAGAAATGCATCTTTTGTGTGAATTCTGGTCACTTAATAGGGTTCATTGTCTCCAAGGAGGGTATAAGAGTCGACCCTTTGAAGGTTGAGGTAATACTTCAATTGTCTCCCCTGAAAAACATTAGACATCTTTAGTGTTTGCAAGGCATCGCAAATTTCTTGTGGAGATTCGTCGTTAACTTTGCCAATTTGACTAGAGACTTTATGCATCTTTTGAAGAAGGACACTACCTTTTGCTGGGATGAGCTGCCCAGGAGTCCTTTGATGCACTTAAATGAGCCTTAGCATCAGTCCCAGTGATTAGTCCACCCAACTATAGCCGTGACTTTCTACTTTATGTGGTCGGGTCCATGGAGACGATTGGTATGGTTTTGGTGCAAGAGGATGAGGAGCTCCAAGAGCATGTCATATATTATATGATCTAGAACCTTTTGGATGTGGAGATCCATTATTCCCATGTGGAGAAGCTTACCTTAGCTACCGTTCATGCGGTTCAAATATTGAGGCACTATATTCTCCTTCGCTAAACCTTGGTGGTAGCCCATGCCAATCCATTTCAGTTCATCCTAACTAGAAGGATGATCGAGGGAAAATATAATAAGTGGATTGTCATCTTGCAAGAATTCGATCTCGAGTTTGTTTCGGCAAAATCGAAGAAATAGTTGATTTTTGCGGAGCTTATATCTGATTTCCCAAGTGAGGAGGAGGATGAAGTTTGTGAAGATACGTTTGTCAATGAGCACATTTTCCTGATCTCAACTTTAGATCCATGGTATGGGGATATTATCATATATTTACAAACATTGAAGGTCCATACTCACCATTCATGGGATGAACGACGATGGTTACATCACGTATCGAAGGATTACCTCATAGTGGATAACACATTATACCATCGTGGGGTAGATTCCATTTTACGTCGTTGTTTAACTCATGAGGAGGCTGAGCTTGTGCTGAATGATTGCCATGGAGGGGCGTGTGGTGGTCATTTATCTGGGATTTCTACATCCCAAAAAATCTTTAGAGCGGGTTATTTCTGGCCGTCGATCTTTAAAGATTGTGTTAATGCGATCAAGAAGTGGCACCCTTGCCAAGTGTTTGCATGCAATATGTGCTCATATCCTGCCCCGTTACATCCAATTATCACTGCCGGTCCCTTTACTAAGTGGGGGCTTGATTTCATGGATTGCAACCCAGCTTCAGCTGGGGTGCATCAACATATTATCGTGGCTATTGACTATTTCACGAAATGGGCTGAGGCTATGCCCACAGTTAAATCCAACAGTGACACAACTGCACATTTCGTATTCAACCAGATCATTACTCGGTTCGGTATTATGAAAGAGCTTGTCACTGACCATGGTAGGCACTTTAAGAATCGGATGATGGAAGAGTTGGCCTTGAAGTTAGGGTATAAGCAGGAGCATTCTTTTTATTATTACCCTTAAGCAAATGGACAAGTTGAAGCAGTGAACAAATCACTCAAGTCTATTCTCCAACGAACCATCGCACAAAGCAAGAAAAATTGCAATATCATGTTAATCCTGCTTTATGGGCTTATAGGACCGCAGTTAAGACTGCCACCAGTTTTTCTCCATATCATCTTGTACATGGAGTGGAGTCTATATTGCTAGTTGAGTGCGAAATCCCTTCTTTGAAGCTAGCCATAGAGCTCTTACCAGACACTTCCCCATTGGAGGAACGTTTGGTCCATTTAGAGCAGCTTGATGAGCAACGTCGAGATGCTTTAGTGGCTCTAGAAGTGAATAAGCGTTGCGTTAAGGTCCAATATGATAAATCTGTCTGTCCAAGGAAGTTTAGTGAAGGAGATTTGGTCCTTTTGTGGGATCAAGCTAAAGAACCCTTGGGGGCAGGAAAGTTTAACCCCATGTGGCATGGTCCTTACGTTGTTAAATGTGTGTTAGAGAAGGGTGCACATGAGTTAGTAGATTACGAGGGGACAGCCTTGGCGGAGCCTAGAAATGGGCTCTATCTTAAAAACTACTATGCATGATTCTCAGCCAGGGCTTACTATTGTATATTATTGTACAATATTTTGCATAGTTAGGTTTTTCTTATGGTGATTGAGTTTGTTGATTAGCCTTCATTTCTGATGGCAGATGTCAATGGAGTCTTCCATCTATATA
This sequence comes from Pseudotsuga menziesii, assembly GCA_001517045.1. Lineage (NCBI taxonomy): Eukaryota > Viridiplantae > Streptophyta > Pinopsida > Pinales > Pinaceae > Pseudotsuga > Pseudotsuga menziesii. Next base: position 63,117 of record LPNX010284399.1, on the reverse strand, counting down.
GGATTCATGGATGGTGCTAGCCGCCACACTCAACACTCAGCCTCTCTTGCTTGGGTGATTTATACTCCTGTTGAGGCCTGGAAATTCGCAGGCGGCAACAGTGAGGGATTCTCCCCAATCAGCGTTCCCAACTAGTCCGCTGACTGTTTGGTATAGGGAATCCGTCCGGTTTGCGGTCCGGCTACCGTGAGTCAAGTAACAAAACAAAGATTTTACCGGTTGCGGCCCGGTCCACCGAGTTTTTTTGTATTTTAACTTAAAAGATGAAATGCAAGTGTCTAACTAAATGCAAGGTGATTAGAATGCGAGGGGCGGTCACAATGTGATGCACAGGTTCTTACCTATCGTCTTAGACCCACAGGCAACCAAATCACAGACAATAAGAAAACAAACTAATCATCTAACCTATCCCTATGGAGTGGGTCATCAATTTTAAGTGAGTAATTCATTTTTGTGCATGCAGTATGAAGGGCTACAGTTAGCTGATACTCCTTTCAAACACATGAACAAACAAAAATATTTAACAACCAGATAGCCAATTGCTGTATGCAAACCAATATTACCCACACGAAAAGATCATAAAAATACCAGAGAACATTTAATAAGAACATAGGTTCAGTAAATTAAACATTCTCACAGTAAATGAAAAGCAGCTGAAAACGAAATAGTTCCTCTTCAACATCATTCATTGAATAGCATTGATACATTCCATTTCACTTTCTCCAACCAGGTAGAATTGCAGTTTTCCTTTGCAAAACGAAATAGTTCCTCTTACAAGCAAACATTTACAAAAATTTTCAGGGGAAAAGCCCCCTTTCAGTCTTGCTTCCCACTACTTAAACTACGACTTCCGTCNCAGTTTTCCTTTGCAAAACGAAATAGTTCCTCTTACAAGCAAACATTTACAAAAATTTTCAGGGGAAAAGCCCCCTTTCAGTCTTGCTTCCCACTACTTAAACTACGACTGCCGTCTCCTGGGCCACCTTCAGCGTGTGACCTTTCAGCACCCTTGACGATTTAGTTCCTTCTCTGGTCGTTACGTTTTCCCCAATCATTTTCCATAAGCGTTTACCTTCTGACAGTAACTGCTGAAACTGCCTCGTCGGTACCCCTGTCATCCGTTTGTGTTGTCCTTTTCTTCACTGTAAGTTGCTCCAGCGCTCTATGGGATGCTCCTTGCATACAACTACGGTGCATTATCCACTAATCTGAAATATTAGGCATTAAATTTTTTTTTTAACCATAATGATAAATCCAAAATGAGCTGGCCTGGTTCATCCGGGCGGGGGCTTGCATAAGCTTGGGGTGGAAAAAAGATGGATAAATCGGCGGTCGGGCGATACTTGGATCGGACGGGACAAGGCTGCAGGAGCCGCAACGGCGGAGGAGCATAAGAAGCGGGTGAGTGACAACATGAGCGACAAAGGTAATCGGACGCCGGGTGGAAGTGTATCGGAGGCTAGATTACTCTGCCAGCCGCAACGGCGGAGGGGGCAAAGGCTGAAGAAAGGCGACGAGGGCTGAAGAAGAAGAGTTCAGGCGTCGGATGAAACTCCAATCGGGCAGGAAGTTTGACCCAGGAGCCGCAACGGCGGGTGAGCAGAACTTGGGAGCGTGCGGTCTAAACAGATGCACCAGGCATCGGATGAAACCACAATTGGGCTGAGAGTTTGATCCGGGAGCCGCAACGGCGGGTGAGTAACAGTTTAGGAGCAAGCGGTCTAGACAGACGAATCGGGCGTCGGACGAAACTCCGATCGGGCGAAAAGTTTGATCCGGGAGTCGCAACGGCGTGTGAGTTGGGGTTCAGCAACTTCCGCAAGAGGCCCGATCCAAGGAGAAAACCAACAGCGTTAAGGATCAATTTCAGCCAAAAAATCATTTTTCTTTGTTAAGGTAAAAAAAAAGATTCATGTTCTATGGGTATTAAAACAGACCACATGACTCAAACTAAACTGAACGAGGCAAACAAATAGCGGGCATTCAACTTCAAAACGAACAGATATGCTCGTGGGTGCCAAGCCTTTAACAATCCATCCAAGCAAAAGATGAGGAGGGGTCCCAGAGTTTAAGCGAGAAAATAAAATCGGGGAGAAAAACTTCAAAACGAACAGATATGCTCGTGGGTGCCAAGCCTTTAACAATCCATCCAAGCAAAAGATGAGGAGGGGTCCCAGAGTTTAAGCGAGAAAATAAAATCGGGGAGAAAAAGTTGCGGCAGCAACAACTCCTACGGGTCAGGTATTGTCTTCAGGAGGCATATGTTTATGGCCCTCTTCAAACAATGTTGCTGAATATAGTGCCGTTATAGAGCTTCTACGGGATTCCATTTCACATGGTGTTCTATCTCTTGAGGTACATCTTGATTTGGAGTTAGTAGTGTCACAGCTTAATGGCTTGTATCATGTTAGGGATCCAACATTATTACGAATATTCTTACGTGTGAGATTGTTAGAACGACAATTTGACAACATAACATACATACATGTTCCAAGAATTTATAATCAAGTTGCTGACTCATATGCTAACTACGTGTTAGATTGGCATTTGTTTCGTAGACAATAAGATCATCACACAGATAATTTTTACACATATAAATAAATAAACTGATCATCATAAAAAAATTTCATTAAACATCCAAAATAGGATAATATATAGTGTCATAATACAAAATGGGGCTTTCGAGCCACCAAAATATGAATACACGGTAGTACAAAATGTATCACTCCTNTCATTAAACATCCAAAATAGGATAATATATAGTGTCATAATACAAAATGGGGCTTTCGAGCCACCAAAATATGAATACACGGTAGTACAAAATGTATCACTCCCAGGTATCTAATCCTGGGGAGGAGGAGGGGGGTTCTGATCGTGGAATGTCACCACGGCTCTAGCTAGCCATCAAAACAACCGCACCCATGCTCATGGCACACCCACCACCTGATGCTGCATGGCCTCAGGCAGGTTCTCGACCTGCGCCATGGGTACCCTATGTGTCAGTCGCACGAAGTTGGTATGAATGCTTTGGAGTGTCCGCTTCGCATCCACACCCATAATGTCATCTCCTCTTCCCCTCTGTCCATGATGAGGGAATCCTTCAGGTTGCCATGGACCTACATCTGCATACATATGACAGGATGTCACTATGTGTTGTCACGCAAAAATATGTCTTTTGATTCCATATATCAAAAAACAAAAAAAAATAAAAAATTCACAAAAACTTAAAAAGAGGGTTGGGATTCGTTACCAATGTCACCTTATGCCGATCCTGGTGGTAGTGGCATGTCGGGATCTCCCCGAAAATCTATTCCCATATAGGGGTAATCATCGATGGCAACTATCTGTCACTGCCACCATGGAAATAAATCAGCTGGATAGGGGTTGGACACCCTACCCCCACGCAGTCTACGCATCGCATATGCCCAACGTCGTTGGGCCAGATCTTGAACCCCATGAAGAAGAATGTCAACTCTAGGGCCAAATACTGGAACACGCTCAAAGAAGAACATGCTCAGTATATTGCTGAAACTGAAGTTTCGTACCCTTCCCATCTTACAGTCGCTGAGATGTTGCTTCATGTTGCTCAACAATGCAGTACTCCAATCGTAAACCATGGGTCTCATGCACTCCACTGCATAGAACATCAGGGGCCACGAGGCCTGGTGGAGTCAGGCTAGCCCTGCTATCCTACCGAGTGTCAGTAGTATGGCCTTTAGGCCTAGCACCTGTATGGAGTTAGTTGGCATCTAACCCCCAACCTTCTTTGTGTCCGGATAACAATATACTGCTATGTACTCATCTATGGTGAGGCCACCTCCGGGCCCGTGAGAACGTGGGTTCACCACTTCCCTCCGTCGAGACAATCCAGTAATGAAGTATATGTCCTCCACTTCTATGGTGAGGGACATCCCGTCGATCTAGAACGACTCTGAGTCAGGATCCTAGTGGTCTACTAGCATCTGCAGCAATCTTGGTTTTTACCTTAAGCCACCAAGACACCAAAACTTGTAGAGCCCGCATGCATGAAGAGCTTGTTGTGCCATTAGATCACCCCGTACTACTTCTTCTACATCCTCGTGCTCTCGTTCCCTCCATTCTAGAACCATCTTGCACATTTAATTCAAGTTTGGGTCATTAGATGTCTTAGAAAAACTTGAACGCATTCGCATACGTGATTGTTTGCTAAACAACCACGTATGTAAACGACTTTGGGGAATTTTTCCACGTATAGCCACCCCTATACGCAAAAAAATCCTTGTTTTCTGCGTGGGCCGAGGCGCATAATTTAGAGTGGCCTAGAAATCAAATTGGACCATGGAAAATTGAAAAATTTACATGTAAATGAAAGAGCAGGGCATGGGAAGTTACCTGGAAAAAACGGTGTTGAATTCCGCCAGCTGGATCTCCCGGAATTCGCGTTTGAAGTTATGAGCTCAATTGGGTAAAAATTTCAAATGTTATATAATGTTTTGAATTTTTTACTATTTATAGAAATTTTTCAAATTTTAAATTTTTTTACCCCCTTTTCTATAGTTTTGGACCATTTTTTACTAATNAATTTCAAATGTTATATAATGTTTTGAATTTTTTACTATTTATAGAAATTTTTCAAATTTTAAATTTTTTTACCCCCTTTTCTATAGTTTTGGACCATTTTTTAATAATATATGATGTAGGAGACCGTTTTGAGCACTGTTTCAACCGTTGTTTTGACCCGTTCATGCCGATTTCAGGTATGATGTTTAAATTGACATATAGGTTAGGTTTCACCTCCGTTTGCATTTTGCATGACCTTATGACCGTTTCATTATAACCGTAGGTATGAACCCATTCTATCTTGTCAAGGAACCTTCTTGTTGTTTTAGAAGTGGCATAATTAGAATGGTAGAGCTTGACCTTACATGGGTACCCTAGTTGGCTCCTTATTTGCATTTGGTGCCCATGTCGACAATTTATCCTTTAGGGTGTGGAATTTCGTTGTATAGTATCGCCATGACAATTCCCAGGAGCCTCATACTCCTCTTGATATTTTGCTAGCCTGTTTCCCCAGGACTCTCTTATGTCAAGTTATAATTGCATTATCATGAGCTTTACCTGCCTCATTGAGCCTTATGCCGGCTTCCCTGACTTTGAGTATCAGCCATATAGCCCGAGCTTGTCTCATGTCTAGCCATGCAAAGCAATTTTATATATCCTTTGTAGCTTGATTCCCTATTTTTACCGGGAGGGGACTTTCCCCTGAGTGTCGTTATCCTACACATGTGTCCTTGCATTGAGCATAGGTATGTTCCACTGCTTGGAACTAGTTTGTTTACCCATTCGACACTCATCTCCTCCTAGTCTGTAACTTTAAAGCGATTTTATTCTTTTTCAAGCTTTTCAAATATTTGAAAAAGTCCAAAAAAATTAAAAAACCAGAAAGCCGGACAAGAAAATATGTTATCTTTGGCAGTAGTCGAGTCGTGTCGCCTTCGAACAGAACACTGTATATCACATCCATTGGTTAGGTTAATAGTTTGGCTTTAGGAGCTGTACTCATTTATCTGAGTTTATATCCACCAACTGGATAAGCTTCCACTCCCTATGGAGCTTTTGTTGATTCCTCCTGTGTTGCAGAGATGTCCTAGTTTTGCATATCGAGTCTATGCTGTCAACATTTAGTCACCGTTCGCCTTTATGCTCTTGTTCAAAGGAAGTTGAAACTTGAGTCGGCCATTCCTCAGTTATCTTTACTTTGCATGTCGGCCATTCCCGATACAATTACTAGTTCATGCACATTATGATTGAGTCCTTCCAGTTACCGGTTCATGCTGAGTACCTCGTGTTGGATGATGGGGGATGCCTTAATGCCCACCTTCCAGCGGATTTCATCCCATTGACTTCAGATCATTTATTCTGGGATAGGAATCTAGAGTAATGTTTGAGTGCCTTGAGACTTGTAGTCATCAGTGGCAGGTTCTCTCGCCATCGACAGTTTTTGGGAATACATCAATATCCCCTGATCAATGGATTCTCTCAAGTGTTCGAACTCAACACATTTATTCACACTTGTTAGTTTGCACTCTAGTACCTTGATTCCCATTTTCATTATTGGTGGGTGATCTCGCGTCTATTAACGGTATACATTAATGACCGGTAATTAGACGATGGACTACTATGTTCGACCTCGACACCTCTATCCACATAGTAGGACATGTACTCATAGCGGTTTGTGTAGAAGACCTTCTAGATTGGTGGCATTTCTTATATGCTACCTCCTTGATCGTGCCATTGTTCATGAGATTTCAGCTCTCGTGACTTGATTCCAGTATATGTTAGACATTTCCAGCCATTATGGAGATCTTGATCCATTATATATTTTCAGTCTTCAGGGAGATTTTGATCTATTTATATTGTACATGGTGATGACCACACATGTCATATTGTATCATGCCTATTCATGGCCATCGTATTCTTATGTATTTGGGACTGCTGTATCTATTTGCATTTATGTGCAGAGTTGTATCATTGTATAGTGCTGATTGGACGGCTGGTTTTTCTACTGGGTTATTCATCACTTCACTTCTAGGATGGACTTATAAAGTATTTTGGCCATCGTATGATCCCTCTGACCTCACACATTAGGGGGCATCTGTTACAACTGATTTTACCACACATGGTGAATCACATTTTTATGGCCTTCCCTGTCCCTCTACAGACTCCTTAGACCCCATGGACCATTTTTGTACCTTTGATGTTTCCAAGATCATCCCTAAAAACATGCAAAAATTTCCATACGTGACTTTTAAATCCTTTCTTGTGTATATACGTGGGTTTGACCCCTAAATCCGTGTACACTGGGATGTGTGGAAAAGGCCAAATTATTTTGGAGTTTTCCTTGATGTGGATCCAACTCACTTGTCTCCTAGAATTCCATATGCCTTGAGATCGCTCGGATTCGACCTTTCATTACCCCATTGAAGAGATATATAAGAAACCCTTTGGATACGTTGAAGGCATGAGGAATTGAGAGCAAGAGAACTATAGTCCATTGTTGTCGGAGCTTATACTTGAGTCTACATCCCTTTGTCCCTTGGAGCACTTTTGTGTTCTTCCCAAGCTTGCCTTTTGCTTGTGAGCTTGCTATCGAGAGATGGAGGATTGAAGTGGTGGAGGCCCAAGTGGGGGACTCGGTTTCTCTGATTTGCAGATGTGCCGACAGAGGTTGTATCTATTTTAATCTCTATTTTATATTAATAGAAATATCTTTTCCTGTCCAATAATGTGTATTTGAATGAATATTTGATCCATGAATGATTTCAAATGCTTATATGTTATTGATTATATATGCTAGAGTAGGTATAACACGATTGTATATAGCATGCTTGTCTTGTTTATTGAATGTTGAGGAAGCAATTTATCAATTCAAGCTGGAGTTGGAAAACTCAATGGGGATCTACATCAACCATCTGGAATAAGGTACGAATCGATATTCTTTAGTGTTAGATATTTGGTTTCTCTTGCATATAGGAAAGGATTGATTTCTGGAGTCAAGTTGTCTGTTGTGGTACCCCAAGCCATAGGAATTTATCTCCATAACAGAAGTCTTTACCGGCCTCTTAACAAACATTGCTATATCAGGAGAAAGTGCTGAAGTAAAATATTGCATTAAAGTCTCTTCAGAAGGTTTTATGGAAGGACTAAATTTATTTAAATGAGCAGCAAAAATTTTAATAAAATCCTGCACTTTCTATTTCTTGTCCATCCTTAGAGAAAGTAACTCTTTCATCAGAGTAGTAGTGGTTCTTTGGTGACCAAAATTTCATTTAATTAATCTTTCAAAAGTATCCTAGTCTGTGATTGAATTCTCCTGTAAGCTTCTTTAGCTTTGAGAGTATGTGGAAACAGTGTGCATACTAAATCTTCATGTTCTACTACTAAAACCTCTAGAGCCAAGAAAAAACTTTGTAAGTGATCATCCACAGAAATTCCTTCTCTTGGATCAAACTTAGGTAATGAATTTTCATGATGGGGAGGTAGAGCATGCAACAGAGCATCTAGATTGAGTGTATTTATATCCCTCCAAGCTGGTTGTGGTGGTGGTGGACTAGCTTGATTTGCATTCGGGGGTACATTTCCAACAATGATTCTTGGAAGTGACTATGGTGGAGAGATAACAGGCGATTGAAAAGGTGAATAAAATAGGGAATCTGGTCCCAATTGATTAAGTGGTTGATCAATTTCTTTCAAAGACAAATTCACCAACTCTTCCAAATTTCCCACCAAGATTGAATCTTCCGTATAAGTAGGTGCCCTTCTGGGAGCTTTCCTTCTTGGTAAATCAGGGATTGTCTGCAATCCTCCAAGATTCTTCACATAGGACCTTGTGTGTCTCCTGAAGTGGTCACCTAATTCTAAAGGAACATGGTAAAGGTATTCTATATATTCAAATTCAGTGTTTACTCGTTCTTCAAAAAAACTAGTTTCAGAGTTGTTACCAGTGGAAAAGTTTCGAGTAAACGGATTTACTTTGTTAGCCATGCACTGGCGGCCCTCCTTCTAGCGCCAAAAAATGTTGATGCCTGGAAACTCCCAGGTACTGAAAGTAGGGATTCTCTCCAATAATAGTTTCCAATTAGATCATTTATTGTTTGGTATGGGGAATCCATCCGGTTAGCGGCCCAGATACCGTAGAGTTAAAGGAGTGTTTAAATCTATTTTACCAATTGTGGCCTGGTCCACTGTTTATGTAATTTTATGTTTTATAAATGATAAGCAAGTTCCTAAACTAAATGCAAGAAAAGAACAACTAATCTATTTTAAACTAATTCTAATTATCCCCAGAGAGCAAGATTAATACTAATATGAGTAATGTACTGTATTGTTTGCATATAGGATTTGACAGATAACTGATAAAATATGAATACATAAATACAATAGAAAATTAACACAAAGATAGCTTTGTGCAGTTAAAGAATTCATCACTCATTCATCACATAAGATTCATAATACATAATTAGTTTGATGGGTTTAGAATGATCTCACAAATTGCACAACATGCTAAAATATAAATAATTCATTCTTCAACATTCTACACAACATGTTCTGAAACTCATGCAGTCCCTTCTCCAACGAAATTGAGTTCTCTTTATTATAAAAATAAGTAGTTCTTCTTACAAAAAGTTCCAGCATATGAGATCTAGATAAATTCCCTAGTCTATTCCATTCTACCTCTACTTATACATCTACAAAATGACTTTTGGTTATCCATGCCCTTTGGGCTTCCCCAACTCATTGGTTACAAAGTTTTTGTCCTCTAGTGATCTCAATAGGTAAATGGAATAAATACAAAATATTAAAGAAAAAATCCCCACATTTGAATAAGACAAAAACAACCTAGGTGGGCCTAGCTAATCCATCCATGAATTGCTTCCATGTAGCCACATATTCTGCTATGGCCCTGAAGTATGTTGGTTCCAAAAATATAGTTGGGAACTCGGGTTTGGATAGCTAGGATTTTATCTCTGCAACCCTTGGTGTAGTTACCTTAACCTGTTCCTCCGGTAGGAAATTGCTGATAGCAGCTTGAGCCACCAAACCTTTTACCACCTTTTCACTCAGATTTTTAACCAGCTGTATATGAAGTTCATCCTCTTCCCTTCTATCATGCAGGTACTTCAAATGTTCCTCCTGATCTGGAAACTCTTGTAACGTCTTTGTTGAGGATGTCTGGCATCTATTTTGGGTTATAAGTACCATTTTATAGAATTCCATGCATCTGTCCAGTGTCTTCTCAACTACGTCTGCCAGTCTCTCAGTCGCCTTGCTGCTTAAATTCATGAGATCATATTCAATATGCAACCTTTATGGACTCTTCCTAGGTGCATTTTCCAAAAGTTCTTTATTAGTTTCCAACTAGGTCAATTGACCTTGTATAGTTATTGCAATTTCCTGAGTCTTGGTTTTGAATTCAATGGATATCCCTGAGATCTCTTGCAATCTAGATTCTACTTGCTTAATTCTGTAGACCTCCTCTACTAGTTTTACCTGAACTTGATATATATTACCTCTGAGCAAGAGAGAGTGCTCTCTAAAAGGTGCTATGTCCATTTTCCATTCATTAGCTGCTTTCAATAATACCTCTAAGGAACTATTCTATGCTTCTAGTTCCGCAATTCAAACTTTGGATTCCTATGCTTGCTTGTTAGTTGCAGACCTTTGTATTTCCATCTCTGCCACCTTCCTTCCCAGGTCCTTCTTTTCTCCATCAAGGATAGTATTGGACAGTTCCAAAGCATCCTTTTTTGCCTCCAAAACTTGGTAATCTTGCTGAATCTTTTCTAAGTCCGAAAGGGTGGCATCATACTTCCTCTTTGTTTCTAAACCGACTCTCTCCTCCTTCCTCAAGGTTTCCTTCATTTATTCCATTTTACCTTTATATTGGTCAACTGCTCCTTTCGGCTTACTAATAATATAGGCATTCACTTGTGCAGTTGTAATACCAAATGAGGCCATCTACTCTGGATCATCTTCTATATTCTTTACAACAGTTTTCTCAGTGACTGTGGTAAGCTCAGGCTGGGTACCTATTTTCTAAGTATTCTTGGATCTCCATACATATGATTTCCTCTTGGGGTCAAATAATACATTTTCCAAATTTGCAAATTCATGCTGCTTTGATGGAGTGAAAGGTACCAACCCCAACTCAACCACAGGGAGGTGACCTCCTGTTAGTATATCTCCTGAGGTGGAAGGGAGATTCTCTGGATTGTCCTAAGCAGGACTTTGTTCCTAATTCTCCCTATCTAGGTCTTCTTGATCCTTCTTCCTTTGTTCCTCTGTATCATCCTTTTGACTTTGTGTTTCTTTAGATATTAATCTTTCTATTTCCACAATCTTCTTCTTGATGGCTTCTTCTCTTTTCCTATGTTCTTCTTCCTTTTCTCGCTTGGCCTCTTCGGCCAATAGTTTCCTTGCACCTTACGCTAATCTTCGTGTTGTTTCTTCCTTTTCTTTCTGTGCAGCTTCTTCATCCCGTCCTTTCTATTCGAGATTACAATTGCTACTACCCTTGCTTCCAGACATTGTGAGCTTCCTCATGAGCCACTTGTTGAAAGCGGTCATATTGCAGGAATTTTGATATACTTCTTCATTTTTATCCACATGATCAGTGTATTCGAAGTTCACTTTCAGGAGTGCACGGTGTGCTACAACTTTTCCTTGAAATCATTTCTGTGAAAACTCTTTTCACCGAAATGAAAGATTTCCAGCTCTTTCATGAAATCTGGTGCACTTTTGACCTTGGAAAACTTAAAACTACCAACTTAAAATGGCATCTGCAGGAACACATCCTTCTTTATATCAAACAAATAAATCCCGAAACAATCCAAGTAGAGCTGTCTCACTGCTTCTTTATGTACTATATAGTTAGTGGCACATTTGGGAAGCAGTGAAGGGCCTTTGGTTCCCCCATACATGCTTAAGTAGGTGCCCTCTTTAGAAAAGAAGTAGTCTCCAAATTTGCTTATGGACTCTAAAGCACCTTTAGACAGGAATTTACATTCTTCAAGGAAAATTAACTGGTACAATGGCACCAAGAACTCCTCACAAATCATCTTGTAATAACTTTGATATTTGTGAGCCCACAAAATATGGTATGTTGTATAGGTGGGTGCTTTTACTTCCTTCCACTTGTAGTTTAACTTCTCAAATGGATGGAAACAGAGTATACAGTTAATCAGAAAGGATCCCATATAAAACTCATAATTTCACTGGTGCAATCCTTCCTGTGCTGCTATTATGCAGGAGGACAAACTGTTTGCTATGATATCTTCCGAATTGAACACAATCCCCAGCATGGTTACATGGTATATTACTGGTATCCACCCAATATTGTAAAACCTTCCATTAGATCTACCGAAGATCTTGTTCAGCATTAGGGCTACCAGCCTGTATGGGGGGCAAAGACTGGCAGTTTCATATTCCTAAGACTCCTTTTGCCGAAAGGACTTTGCTTCGTTTTTCATCGTCTTCACAACTCCAATGTAATCAATGGTCATACTATTTATCCAATGAGTTGTCATGCTGAATTCTGTTGTAAGATTTATCTACAAATGTAGGGTTGAACGAGGCAAATCCTTTATCTTCAACATTGTACATGATCATCCCCCTTGCATCAGCCTTAGACAGAATCCATCCAATGTCCTAAAGGAAAGGAAATAACTCTGGTCTTGTAGACACTTCTGTGATTCCTGATCTCAAAATGTTGTTAAACAGTTTTAGATCCTCCAAGCCTGCATCTGGAACTTTTTGATCATGGAGCATATGATAAATTTGTCCCCACTTAAATTTAGGCTAGGCCCCAGTGACAGATTTAGCATCCTCATATATTATTTCTACTCTCGGTGTGATTTCGAATTCTGACTCATCATCTGCAACCTTGGATTTCTTCTTGCTTTTCTTAGGCATGGTTTCGGATACAGACTGAGCATGTAGCAAAACAATAAAATGTCTTAGCATTCCTACAGTTAGAAACCCCATGCATTCATTATACATAAAAAATAAAGCAATACTATAAAACTTGAAATGCATATAAGGAAATTAGCATTTCTCCTAGCAGAACATTCCTTGTAGAACATGCTTGACTAGTATATTTTACCATATATTCTTTACCATCAAAACAACTTTGCATTTCAAAACTCCGTATACCATCGAAATGACACCTATAGTGAGGTCAAAATTGAGAAAACAAAACCTAGATCACATGGAAGCTCTGCTTGAATGATCGCAAGCTTAAAAACAAAACTCATCGCTCCCAAGCATATTCCAGGGTATTTATCAACAAAACCCATGAAGCCTTACACATGACCCTTCTATGAGACTCACAATCTGTAGGTAACAAACCGGATATGAATGTAGTGATTCCATAGCGTTGACCACCAGGGTCAATACTTTTGACACGGAGACAAGGTAAAAAAACCCAAAGCCCACATGGCTCTCGTGGTTGAAAGTATCGCAAATCCCTAACATCACATATAAACAAGAACTAGGGATAAAATGGCCAAGAAAGAACCCGGGCCATCTCAGATTCATCATTATGCACCCCATGTTGTGAGCAAATCATGGCTGAATAGAAACAACAGGGGTAGATTGGGAGCAGGTAGAACAACTACATCTCGAGTCAGTTAGGTCAAGAGCTAGATGGATGAATCATACGGAAAGTTGTTGAAACAATGAAAGGTCGAGGATAAATCTCTTTTAAACCACATGATAAATGCGACAACCATAGCCTCGATACCTAAAAGCATTATTTATCAAATCGTGACAGGTCATAACCTAAAGATGCTACCAACCAAAAAGATGTAAAATGGATTAGATCCTACCTCACAGGCTAAGCTCGAAGACTGCTAAACAATGTGGTGCCCAAACCCACGTAAGCTCCAGATGGTGGCTTCCCAATTCGTAACGGGCATCCAAGACGGGTAAAAATAATGGGTTTCAACCACTCTTAACCCTTTTCAACCATGACGTGATAACGACAAATCCCCACAAGCTATATATATAGGAAAACATGGGAAAATGACATTTACTGTGGTCATTTAAAACCCTACACCGCACGAGTGTGAAGAAAACACTGTTTGGCTCCTAAAATCAAATTCATCGAAAAACTCATACCGAACCGTGAGGTGGAAACATCCTCGATAGCAGCGACTTGAAAATTATAATCTTGTCTCTACTATCGGCCTCTCTAGTTAAACAAACCGATGGAGGAACCGGCCANCCGAACCGTGAGGTGGAAACATCCTCGATAGCAGCGACTTGAAAATTATAATCTTGTCTCTACTATCGGCCTCTCTAGTTAAACAAACCGATGGAGGAATCGGCCATAAAAGAAAGACTCTGCCGCAATATAAATCGCAGCTTCGATGAAAAGGTCATTGATCAAAAACTCAAAACCTATTCGATGTTGCGGAAAAAAGATGAAAACCTTTTTGACGTAGCGGGCCGGAAACAATGTAATAAAACAACAGCAAAGTCAGGCGGGGAAAGGAGAAACTTTTCCGCCATTGCCCCACAATATAGAAACGAAGTCCGATGTAGTGGATCAAACAAATAAGGAAAAGTTACGGCGATAGAAGCAGAAAAACCTCCGTTGTGTCAACGAAAAACTCAAGAATCTTCCGACGCATTAGATAAAAAACAAGCTGAAATACGCTTGTTCAAAAAGTGAAATCCATCCGCTGTTGTGGCTCAAACCTCAAAATCCATTTACTGTTGTGGTTCAAACAATAAATACCATCCGTTGTTGCGGATCAAAAAGACTTTGTTACTTCATGCAAAAAACAAACTTTTTGAGCTTGCTTAGGGTGAAACCAAGTCATGAATGATGGATTTCAAAGTGCGAAAGGTCTAAGTAAAACCAAAAGTTAAGAATTTAATGGGGGGCCCTAAAAACGCAAAATTTTTTGGGGTAATAGTTGCAGTAACACAACCACAAACTATGTGGGTGTGCTAGTTATATAGAAAACCTAAGCGAACTGTATATTAGCTAGATGCCCAATTGCTAGATGGAGGAGTTTATTAGGAGTTCGAACGATTTTATTAGGAGTTCGACTTTACACCACTGCACATTAGCTAGACCCCTAGATGCCAAATGCACTTCGACTAATCCTTAAGCAATTAGAGTTGAAGTTAAGCTAATAATGGTAGAATCATTGTAGTTAAGTTAATAGTTGTATCTAATAGTTAATTTAAAAGTTAATATATCAACAACTACAATTCAAGTAAAAGTAATGATTGGAGTTGAATTTAAGCTAATAGTTGTATCATATAGTTGAAGTTTGAAGTTCGAATACTTGAAATTGAAGTTTTATTTTTCTAACTATTGCAAACTATTGAAGATGTTAACTAAGCTAGTTTTTTTATTTTTTGAAATTATTAATTATGAATTTTAGAGGACACCCATAGAATCAATATGGATAGTACACTTGTATCTAATCGTTAAGCTAATAGTTATCCAATATAACTGTGATTAGAGTTGAAGTTAAGGTATTAGTTCTAAAATCATTGGACTTAAGATAATAATTGTATCTAATAATCGACGGAGTGAAGCTCGTAGTTGTATCTAATAATCAAATAGTTGAAGATTTATTTTAATTTTTACAACTATTACTAATTGTACTTATCGCATGTTAATTAAGCTTTTTTTCTTTTGAAATGATTAATTATTAATTTTGGATGACGCCCATAGAATCAGTCTGGATAGTACAGTTGTCTCACTCTCATTTAATTTTGGACGATGCCCATAGAATCAATCTAGAGAGTACACTTGTCTCATTCTAGTACGTAGATGAAAAAGCATAGATGGTAGTCCACTCCAAAATTCTATATACACCTATCCATGTAAATATTGGTGTAATGATGAAATTTGCTGTAGTTTATAATGTTTTAGCCTTGTGCAATGGATGTTGAGCGGGAGGTTTACGGCTTGTCCAGTTTCTGCAGGTTTCAATGATCCCTTCGTGTTGTTCTTGTCGTTTCTGTTTTGGTTTTAATTTCCACGGTTTGTTGTCGTTGTTGACTGATGCAGAGCAGCTTGTGGAGGGCTCTGCCTTTTTTCCTTGCTGGGTAGTCTCTGGTGTGAGTAATCTTGTGGTGATAGCGACACTTTTGTTAAGTTCATGGAACAGTTCTTCTCTGTTTCTATGCTACTGGCTATGCATAGTGCCTCTTTCCTTGTGTGGATTCCATTTAAGTTTCCTGTGTGTTGTTCCAGAGAGCGTCATGGTGGTAGGGGCGCGAAGATATGCGCTTTGAAGGCGTTGGTATTTCTTTTTTCCTTGCAATCAAATTTTAAGTTTCCTGTGTGTTGTTCCAGAGAGCGTCATGGTGGTAGGGGCGCGAAGATATGCGCTTTGAAGGCGTTGGTATTTCTTTTTTCCTTGCAATCAAATTCAGATGTATGTAAAATACTTAGTTTGCAGTTCCAATTATTGCAATTTCTTGGACAGAGATTGGGCTAGGAAATGGATTAAATTGGACTTACTTTGACTGGGTTTTTACGATGTGGTGAAATTAAAAAAATTGCAAAATTCACTTGTTTTCTTTACTGCTTATTGTTGCTAGAATTTCCGTGTGTTGCTTCGGCGCTTTTTATTGTCTTTCCAATGTTATATTTTTTTCCATGTTTCCTCAGTTTAATTTTGGGTGGCCTTTGTTGAGTTTTGGACTTCCCCCTTGTCTTCTGGTTTACTAGTCGAGAGACGCATTTAAGATCTGCAGACACTTTATGCTCATCTAGGTTGAAAAAACCTGTATCCAGTGTGATCGTCGTCTTCATGTCATACCTTCCTGTGATGACCTTCAAGGTCAAAGTTGTAATTTGATTTCTATGGAGTTGTTTCTTGCTCATGGCACAAGGTTTAGGGTTTTCAACAGCTGCATTGTTCGAGATTTGGTTAAGTCATCGATGGTTAGGATTCTGTTGATACTGGGTGATTTGGAAAATGTAGGCCCTTGTGTGGTAAGGTTGTTGAGAGTCAAGGAAGTCGCAAATTAGGATAGGCGGTTTTTGTTTCTTTTCTCATATTAGTGGTGAAGGCACATGGTAGTTTGGTATAGGTATGCATTCTTTCCTTGCGGGTAACATTTTGTAGTGGTCAATTATTGAAAGGAGGAAAACAATTAAATAAAAGAGCATCGATGTGCGTTCATACCAGGCTGTGTTTTTGTCTTTGATTTTCAAATGGTCTTTTGTTAATACAATTTATGTCTTGGTTAGCCATTTTGCAACCTCTGCAGATCGGGTTGGGTTTTAAAGTACAGATGAAATCCTGGCTTCTTAGATGTAGAAAATTCAGTCATGCAGTAATCATGGATGTATCCTCTCTAGATTCCTTAAAAATTTGGCAGAACTCTCTATTTCAGTAGGATTTCATGGTCAAAGAATATATCCTCTCCCTAATATGGTTGATGTGGTTTGAG
>LPNX010284399.1:24987-46037 GCA_001517045.1 Pseudotsuga menziesii | reverse complement strand
AGTTAGTGTTGTTGTTGTGTGGCCTAAAGTGTTTCGACAACATGTATGTGTTGGAAATATTAATTACTCGGAGATTCATATTAGATTTTAGCCGACTCCGCCAGAGCTTGTATTAGTTCAGCCTCTGTCAGTCAAACTCACAAGACGACTCTCATATATAAACCAATCGAATTAATTTTTGGAGCTAAGTTTTTAGGTAGATAGTTATTACAGTCTTTAATGTAGATTCAAGAAGAAGCATTTTTAGTTTGCCTATAAATAGAAGAAGAAGATTGTAAATTAAAGAGAGAATTTTGAGAGAATTTTGAGAGAACAGTGTCGAAGCTCAAGCTTCTGTGGGTTTAAAAATGTAGAGAGCCGAATCTGTGTAAAAGGTGAAATATCTCTGTAAATTTTCAAGTTTGCATTTACAGAAAATAGTTCTCTGTTATGTCCCTACGACAGAGTGGTTGACACAAGTCTTCTTAATGTTTGCTTATATGATTTTGTAATTCTGTCGAATTGTTGTTGTGTCTAGTTTTACTTCATGTTACCAGTTGCTGAAAAATATTTGTAATTTCTTAAGTCCTTAGGCTAAGAAATATCCCTTATAAAATTAGACTAAAAGCAAACTGGTCAAAGTCAATTGCTCGGAACTAAAACTCAAAATTAATTGGTCGAAGTAAAACATGTCAAAGTCGAGTAAGTCAGTAAAACCTACAAGTAAGAACTTGTCGAGGTAAAAAGAGTCGGGTAGAAAAGTTCAACCAAATTTAGTCTTTAAAAATCTTGTCGAAATATTTTTGGTAGACTTGTTAGACAATTTTTACCCAACTAGAAAAGGAAGAAGTCGAAGTCGACGTGAAAATTTTATAACTGAGCCGTAACTCAAGTTTTTCCAACTCGATTTTTGCTAACTGGTATTAGAGCGGGTTTAGGAAAGAAACCTAGTCTTAAGAAAGGAAAAGTATTTTTTGAAAGAAAATAAAAAATAAAAAATGGCTTCCACTTCTGGTTCAAACATGTCGAGTTTGCAAACTCCATTTTTTACAGGAAAGAATTATGAATATTGGTCTCTAACAATGAAGGCTTTGTTCATAGGTCAAGATGTTTGGGAAATTGCCCAGAATGGTTATGCAGAACCAATAGATCAAACGACANTACAGGAAAGAATTATGAATATTGGTCTCTAACAATGAAGGCTTTGTTCATAGGTCAAGATGTTTGGGAAATTGCCCAGAATGGTTATGCAGAACCAATAGATCAAATGACATATAACAATCTCACACAAGATGAGAAAGATACACTGAGGGAACAGAGGAAGAAAGATGGAAAAGATCTATTCTACATACACCAAGCCATGCATGAAAGCATACTCTGAAGAGGCATCTGGGGGAGAAACTCAACAATTGATTTGAGTTACTATGCCTTAAATATTTTAAATTTTTATTTTTGGGGACTGCTACAGATTACTTTTTGGGAAACACCACCTTTTTCTTAGACATGTAACCTTTGACAAGTTTACTTCGTCCAAAATAAATTGGACGGGATTTTAATGAGACGAGTTTACTGCGAGACACACTACTTTTTGGGAAGAACCACCTTTTTCTTAGACAGGTTAACTTTGACAAGTTTACTTTGTCCAAAATAGCTTCTACAGGGTTTTACTACGACAACTATGGTATATACCATTATTGCATTAACCTCATGAGGTTAATGAATGAGGTTTTGAAAGAATTTACTGGGAATTTTGTGATAGTGTATCTAGATGACATTATGATTTTCAATCATAATAGAGATGATCATTTAAGGAACCTTAAGTTGGTGCTGAGAACTTTATAGAAAGAGAAGCTACCGATAAATCTAAAGAAATGTAGTTTCCTGATGAAAGAGTTAGTTTTCTTGGAAATTGTAGTTTCATAAGAAGGAATGAAGATGGATCCTGACAAGGTACAATCGATTTTAAATTGGCCAATTCCAAATAATTCTTATGAGGTAAGGATTTTCCATGGACTTGCTAGTTTTTATAGGAAGTTCATTAAGAATTTCAGTCAGATTTGTGCACCCATGATAGATACTTTGAGAGGAAGTAGACAACCTTTCAAATGGACAGAAGCAGGTGATAGGAATTTTAAGTTGCTGAATAAAAAGACATCTAAGAATCCTATTTTGGATTTTCCCAGTTTTGACAAAGTGTTTCAAGTTGAAACAAATGCTAGTGGAACATCAGTGGGAGTAGTTTTAAGTCAAGAGTAGAGGCCGGTGGAATATTTCAGTGAGAAATTGAATGAAGAAAAACAAAAATACTCTTCATATGATAATGGATTATATCTTATTGTGCATGCTCTTAAGAAATGGAGACATTATTTGATGCCTAAGGAATTTGTGTTGTATTCTGACAATCATGCTTTGCAGTTCATAAACAGTCAACCTAAATTGAACGAGAGACATGTTAAATGGGTAGAATTTTTGCAGAACTTTACCTTTGTTATCAAACATACAAGTGGTAAGTCTAATAAAGTTGTTGATGCTTTGAGCAGGATAAATCTAGTATTACAGAAAGTTAAGGTCAGTACGTTGGAATTTGAAAACTTGATTGATATGTATAAGGAAGATTTAGATTTCAAGGATATATATGATGCCTTGAAAATCCATTTACCTAGAATAGAAGATAGTGGTTATATTATATGTTGTAGGAAGGATTACTATTCAAGGATAGTAAATTGTGTATTCCAAGGTGTTCAATGAGAGATAATTTAATTCAGGAAAAGCATAGTGGAGGTCTATCAGGACATTTTGGACAAGACAAGACTTTTGCTTTGGTGAGTAATTTTTATTTTTTGCCAAAGATGCAACATGATGTGAAGAAATTTGTTGAAAAATGCAAAATATGTCAACATGCAAAAGGGAGAAGTCAGAACATAGGATTGTATCAACCCTTTCCTATTCCAGTGAGGCCTTGGGATTCCATAAGCATGGATTTTGTTTTAGGTTTACCTAAAACTCAGAGAGGTCATGATTCAATTTATGTTGTAGCAGATAGATTTTCCAAAATGGCTCATTTGATTGCATGTAAGAAGACTAATGATGCAACTAGTATTGCTAATCTATTCTTTTCAAAAATTGTAAAGTTGCATGGGTTGCCTTTGAGTATTGTGTCTCACAGAGATACAAAGTTTGTTGGTAATTTTTGGAGAACTCTATGGAAGAAATTGGGGACTAATATCAATTTTATTTTCTTCTTATAACCCTCAGATTGATGGCCAGACTGAAGTCGTAAATAGGATCTTGGGAATCATACTGAGAAGTATTTTGTATGAACATCCTAAACAGTGGGACTTGGCTCTTGCTCAGNTTCTTCTTATAACCCTCAGATTGATGGCCAGACTGAAGTCGTAAATAGGATCTTGGGAATCATACTGAGAAGTATTTTGTATGAACATCCTAAACAGTGGGACTTGGCTTTTGCTCAGGTTGAGTTTGCATACAATGATTCACCCAATAGAAGTAAATGTATGATTCATTTTAAAATTTTCAATGGGATGCATCCAAGAGGTGTATATGAACTTAGAGATTTGGAAAAATAGGAAAGGAGAAGTGTAGAGGGTGAAAAATTNAAGTAAATGTATGATTCATTTTAAAATTTTCAATGGGATGCATCCAAGAGGTGTATATGAACTTAGAGATTTGGAAAAATAGGAAAGGAGAAGTGTAGAGGGTGAAAATTTTTCAATTAGCATGAATGAGCTGCAGAAGAATATCAAGAAGAGATTACGGGAAAGTGCAGAAAAATATAAATAGAGAGAAGACTTGAAGAGAAGAGAAGTAATCTTTCAGGTTGGAGATTTGGTGATGGCCTATATTAGAAAGGAAAGTTTCCTAAAGGAAATTATAATAATTCAAAGCTTAAAAATATTGGACCTTGTAAATTTTTAAGGAGTTTTCTGCAAATGCTTATGAGAATAAACTTCCTTATGACCTTCAGATTTCACCAATTTTTAATGTTTTAGATTTATATCCTTTTAGAGATGAAGGTGTCTAGAAAGAGCATATGACTTAAGATGGAGATGATTCAACTATAAATTGGCGAGGACAAATTCCACATAAAGAACAACCTCAAATTGAAGGCATCCTTAACAAAAGAATTCTAAGGAAGAACAAGAGAAAAACTTACTTTCAGTACTTGGTCAAATGGAAGAATCAACCTACTAAAGATGCAGCCTGGATGATAAATCAAGAAATTTACAAATAATATATTTACCCTAAAGATTTATTGAAGAATTCTTTTCTTCCCCAGGAGTATGATGCAGGAGCATCCAGCTCATATTTCATTGACCGGTGGATCAACCTACCATGTAATCACTTCTAGATGGATTTGGTTCAATGTTAGTGGATAGGATTAGTTTTATTTTGTAATAAGTGGTGTTATCAACCCAAATGGCACTTCTCCGTTTGAGTGCCAACATTCTTTATGTTGGTACACAAAAGGACAAATTAGGATTGAAGTTTTCCAAAGCACCATAGATGGGCATGACTTGGGATGCATTTACCCTTAAACCAGCTTGCTATATATTTTTTCCAAGTGTTGATTTGTGTATGTGACTATATTCATTGCAAATCGCGTACTGTATGCGACCTTTTGCATTGCAACCCACGTACACCAGCATGCACATGTTTCCTTCGAGCAACTCATGTGTCATATGCAGGTTGCCTATATTAATAGCCGTGTACATATTAGTTTGGATTTAAAAAATATAAAATGCGATTATATGATATTAGTTGGGTCTTAATCCATAACTATCTCAACTGTTTCAACCACTCCAACCTTCGAAACCACTC
This sequence comes from Pseudotsuga menziesii, assembly GCA_001517045.1. Lineage (NCBI taxonomy): Eukaryota > Viridiplantae > Streptophyta > Pinopsida > Pinales > Pinaceae > Pseudotsuga > Pseudotsuga menziesii. Next base: position 41,219 of record LPNX010284399.1, on the reverse strand, counting down.
TATTTCCCAAAGTATAAATAGAGGCCTTGGGGTGGGTATTAATCAATCAAGATTGGAGAGCAAAGTTATGCTGGTGGTATATCTTTAGAAATATTGGAGCAGCAGAACTCAGAGTCCTTTGGTTGCAGAGGAGTCCTTGTCTCAGAAGCTGGGTTGTACTCTTATCTCATTCGTTAATTGTTAATAAAGAAAATTGTTCTTCCAACCTTGTTTTGAGTCTATTTCATGTAATGTGTTTAATGGATGTATTTGATTACATGTTTGATATATTGTTCATTTAACTTATGATATATACATGCATGAGATATTACTTGAAGGATTTTCTCTTTGCAGGTGAAAGAGGTGCATCCCTGGAAGCTTTGGAGAGAAGAGGAGTAGGAGAATATCAAGCTTGGATCAACCGTCGGTAATCGGGTAACTCAATACTTTCTTCCTATTTCCTTTCCATTCTTTGGTAAAGTTGATTGTCTACAAGTTAGTAGTAAGTTGGTAACCCCAGACCCTAGGTTACAAGGGTGCTTAATCCTGAACAACAGAACTAGCGACTTCGCTGGGGAGTCCAGCCTGCTGTGGGTTAGTCCTTTAGATACTTTCCCAGTCTTTGCTCTGATTCAGTGTGTGGTTGTCTATATTGACTTTGATTTGCAGTAGTGTGTCCAGAGACCTTTGTTATTTTTTCTTTTTGAAATTTTTTGTTGTGTACACGGGTTACTGTACTACATAGTCACGTACATCAACTTGTATACGTGGGTTGCTTTAAAAGATAGTCACGTACAGTATGCGGGTTGATCTATAACACAGTTGCGTATGTCTTGTAGCAACACAAAATTTTAGGTAGGGTTGCTTGTCCCTGTCTTGTTTGGACTTTGCTCTAATTTAAGGTCTTCTGTTGTTAGCATCTTCCTGTAAGTTTGAAAGTCCTGTACACCATGCTTTGTGCTTTTCAGTAAGCCTTTGAGTTTTATTGTTTGAGTCTTCTTTCACTTAGCAATTTGAGGTAGGTTCTCCTATTTGGGTGATAGGTTCATTGCTGTGTATCTGATTCAGTGATCAGGATCTTAGATACCTTGTACTCTGTACTGCTTTCGAGTAGTGTCAGTTTGTCACTTGTCCTTTAGTGATTTCAATGGATTTTATTCATTGATTCTTCCCAAGTTAGGTGTTTTGCCAAGTCTCCTCCTTAAGTGGTTTAATTTGGTTCTTGCAAGTCCGCTATACTTCATATTGCTTGCTTTATGGTCTGATTATTCAAACATACTCAAGAAATTTTGCATTTAGGTGCATGGTAATTTTTGAAGAATTTGAAAAGTGAAAGAAAACATTTGAAACATTTGCATTTTAATTGCATATTGTAGGTTAATTTTTAGTATTTTCAAATAAAATTTCAAAAATTACAAAAATAAGTCTTAGTCTTCCCATACTTAGTTGTAATTTCATTAGCTCATATTTACACAAGGGAAAAGAATCTTGTTTTAAGTAGTTGTAATTTGTTTTGGAATTCATTTGATACACCTTTTTACTTTTCTTACCAACTATATCATAGTCATTCACACCACTTGCCCTCTGACTAAGAACAACCCTTAAAATGAATGCTATAATTTAAAATTTATTAGTAAGCTTTGTTTTAAAGGGTCATACACCTACTAGCTTAGGCTAGAGCTATGGGATAGGAAGTGTAAACTCCCCACAAGTGTTTAAATTCAGACATAGTTGGCCAACTGATAGGTAAATCCTTCTCTATGTTGGTAGTATCTGGGAAGCTCCTCTCAAATGGGAGTTAAGCATGAGGCCACGTGGAGGCTTGGACTGAGGACGTAACCCTTCAATTCCTTGTAAAAATGTAAACCAAGGTTTTTGCGCATCTGGGGATTTTGTCCTAGACAGAGTTTCGGGCTTTGCTACCCTGCCCATGCGTACAAACCAGGCTTGCGACTATCCCCCCAGACTATTGATATAGTTGAGGGAGCCTTTAGTCTCTTTGACATGAAGGGTTTATACATAGGTAAACCGGAAGGCTATTCTGCTTGACCTTGGACAGGATTGGAAGTTAACCCTTGTTGAAAGTATAGGAGGGCAGTGGGTGATTCCTCCGTTTGTGCCTAAGAACCTCTTCAAGGACACCAAGAAACTATATCTCAGCTTTCTTTGGGAAAGGATATCTTATACCCCTTGTGATTGTTGAGACTTTAGGAAATTTTGTAGTGATCGCTCTATGGTTTGTCTGTGTTTAACCAACCATAGGGTGTGAAGAGTCAAATTTACAATCGTGGAGGACCAATCTGTGAGAATGTCACAAAGGTTGCAAAACCTTCCTTTGCTTATTACATTGGAACCTCCACCTCCCCCTCAAAGGTAGAGATTAGACATGGACGGTTCTTTCGAACCGATAGGAGTTAGTGAAGTTCCTAGTGAACCAAAACTTAGGGCAAACCAATTTGATTTAACTACAGTTGAGATAGAATACTTGTAGGCTGACAAATTNTTCGAACCGATAGGAGTTAGTGAAGTTCCTAGTGAACCAAAACTTAGGGCAAACCAATTTGATTTAACTACAGTTGAGATAGAATACTTGTAGGCTGACAACTTTGCAAGGAACTTTAATTCAACTCTAACTGAGTTAAACGATCCTGTGATCATCCAGGTTCATCCCTTCAACTCACCCATGATTGGTGTCCCTCTGGGCAAACTAATGTCTACTGCAGGAGAAATTTCTTCTACATCCACCTTAGCCACTCCAGCTGAAGGGGTACCACCTCCCTTGGTTGATGCCCCTAGAACAAGTATACCTACTACACCTTTAACTCTAGCTAGTCGAGTGGTTCAACCACCGGCTCCCACAAATTTAGCAAGTACTTCTGGTGGAGTGGTCACTGGGATTCCTAGTGTACCTTCTATTCCTACTTCCTTCGCACACACTACTTAGAGTGGTCGTATAGGATCCTCATCATTTGTCTAGGGTTTACCTTGGAATGGGGGGCACATCCCCCCATCCACTCCATATGTAGGTCCAACACCCGCATATATAGGGGTACAATTCAAAAACCCTAATCTTTATGGTCAAGGTTTTCAAACTCCGGTTTCAGCCCCTTTCACGAACTCTCCTTTCTCGCTTTATAGAGGAGGGATACCTGCTCCTGTGTTCTAAACCCCATCTTCGACTGTGGCAGCCCAAACCTCATACACTGCATCGCACATTAATAATCTGTTGGCTTATGGGTGGAATCCTTTCCAAAGTAGCCCAACCACTTCGCAACCAGCAGTAGGGGGTAACCCCGCCTTCACATCTGGGAACATGGGGGCAAGCCCCTCTAATCCCCAAGATGGTACTTTTAATGCTCTAGTTAGACCCAAGCTCCCTTTCCTGGCAACTCTAAAATTGCTAGACTTATTGAAACTAATGAATGACTCGGTGAGACAAAACTCCTCTTGGCCACCCATTCCTACTAAGCTACCCTCGAATATCCCAAAATTCAAAGGAAAAGTTGGTGATGATTTAGGAGCTCATGTCATCACTTTCCACTTGTGGTGCTCTTCCAACTCATTGAAAGACGATACAGTTCGGTTGAGATTGTTCCAAATAACTATGACTAGTACCACAGCAAAATGGTACATTGAACTGCCTTCTGCCGCGTTTGATAGTTTTTGGGACTTGGCTAATGTATTCCTTAGTCACTTACAACTTCCTGTCCGATATGATTTTGGGACAGACTTGTTGTCTACCTTTTGGCACGACAAGGCCACTCATATTTTGGATCACATCCAAGAGTGGAGAAGACGGAAGAGCCTTATCAAAGCCACCATTCCTCCCTAGTTTTTACTAGAATGGTTCCTTAAATCCCTATTGCATTATATATCTAAGGATGTATCTACCTAGGGAGTGACCAATGAGGAAGAGGCTATCCTCAGGTCCCAGTAACTATATTTGATATATTATTAGTATGAGATTTTATATGAGATCATCCCTGAGATCGGGTCCCAGCAACGCATAATGTAGAGAAACCTAAGCCTAGACCCCATGCTGATGGTGTGGTTGGTTTTGTGAAATATCTCACTGTAGAGTCTTTGGCTAAACAAATCCATGAATTTTCTGTCAAAAATTATACAGCAAAGGTAAAAAGGGTGCCCNTGCTGATGGTGTGGTTGGTTTTGTGAAATATCTCACTGTAGAGTCTTTGGCTAAACAAATCCATGAATTTTCTGTCAAAAATTATACAGCAAAGGTAAAAAGGGTTCCCCCTCACCTCAGAATGAAATTTTTTTTGCACAATCCTCTCAAAAGGGAAATAAGCAGCTCGGTGGGAAAAATAAGAAAGGAAAAACAGGTGAGGGAAATCAAAACACGGGAAGTTGGTTACTGTAGACCAACTCAATTTTACTCGAAAGGGCTGCATGGAAACCCTAGAGTCCACCATACCATTGGTTGATCAGGTTAAACCTGCTTTAGAGAGCTTAGGGGTTAGAATGTATGCATAATTGATGGGCACATTCAATTTTCCAGCTCTGATTAATTATCTAGGTTCTACTAATGTAGGGAAGTCTATTACTATAGTTATTGATAGAATAGATCCTTGGGTTCTTCCTTCCCACCATGAACCTGAAGTGCCCTTATCGATAGCAGAAGTAGCTTATCAAGCTATCGTTCATACCCCTGTTGATCCCATTCCAGTCTCTCTCACAGTCTCAGAGGAGCCAAAATAAAACTATCTGCCTGCTTGGGCGAAGAACTCTTTGCATTCTAGAGATTGCTTAGATATGGTTTTTCCTTCAGATGAAGCCATTCTGAAAGCTATGTGCGGACGAGATAAGATCTGCGAAGATCTTCACCATTGATCCTATTTTCTTCCAGAGTTAAAAAGGATTGAGAACTAGGAGTTCCATATGAGACTGGTAGGTGATGTTGATACACCTATCAATCCATTACCAAGGGAAAAAATGTTTGCTGAGGGGAATATGGAAAAAATTTCCACTACTATTCCTATCAACATCTCTGCAAACCCAAACGTTGTGGAAAATGTACACATCGGTGCAAACTGCTCTCCAGAGGACATTGTCATCTATACAGCCTTGTTTAAGGAATTCTGTGACGTATTTGCCTGGTCATATGAGGAGATTCTAGGCATATATCCATCGATAGTCGAGCATGAAATCCGAACATACTTTGATGCCAGAACCATTCGACAAAAGTTGAGACCTTTAAATCTACATAAAATGGCAACTGTTAACGCTGAAGTTGAAAAATTGCTGAAAGCCGGTTTCATTTACCCGATAGCTTTGATAGGATGGGTATCCAATCCCGTTCTTGTCGACAAAAATAAAGGGACTATAGGAATTTGTACCGACTTCCGCAATCTAAACAAAGCCTGTCCTAAGGATAACTACCACACACCATTCATTTATCAAATCATTGATGCCTGTGCAGGGAGTGAAGTCTTCTCGTTTATGGATGGTTTCTTTGGGTATAATCAAATCTAGATTAAACTGGAAGACCAACATAAAACAACTTTCATCTATCCTTGGGGTACATTTGCGTACAAGAAAATTCCATTTGGATTGAAAAATGTAGGGGCTACCTTTCAGCGGGCAATGCATTTTTCTTTTCATGACATTAAAGCCATTGTGGAACCCTACCTTGATGATCTACCAGCACATTCTTGTAAGAGGATCGATCACCCAGATCACTTGTGTTTAATTTTTGAACGATGCAGATTCTACAAAATTCACTTGAATCCCCACAAGTGCGTTTTTTGTGTCGATTCATGGAGACTTCTCGGATTCATTATTTCCAACAAAGGTATTCAAGTGGATCCTTTGAAATTTGAGGCCATAGTAAAACTGCCTCCTCCTCGTTCCATCACGAAGCTTCAAATCCTGCAAGGGAAGTCCAACTTCCTTCAACGTTTTATTGTAAATTATGCCAAGATCACTAAAGGTTTCATGCATCTGTTGAAGCAGGACACCCCATTTTTATGTGATGAAATCGCACAACTTGCATTCGAATCATTAAAGAAAGATTTGTTGTCGGCACTGTTATTGCACCCACCAGATTACTCTCGTGATTTTATATTGTATCTGGCTGCATCTGAGTCGACCATAGGGGTAGTAATAGTCTAGGAGGATGATAATCTCCAAGAGCATGTCTTCTATTATCTTAGTCATGCTTTAGCTGGCCCTGAACTTAGGTATTCCCATGTTGAGAAGTTGGCCTTGGTAGCTATGTATGATGTTTAGAGGTTACGTCACTACATCTTACTGAGGACCATGACGGTACCGGCGGATGTTAATTCCTTCCAGTATGTTTTGTCCCAAAGGATATTTGGAGGCAAATTCAACAAATGGATTGTCATCCTTCAAGAGTTTGACTTAGATTTCCAATCCCCCAAATCCAAAAAATCCTTGTTGTTGCTGAGCTCATCGCAGAATTTTTGGTTGAGGAAGATGTAGCCATTGAAGAAGACTCATTACCAGATGAGCATGTGTTTTTGATTTCCACCTATGACCCTTGGTACGGAGATGTACTTTTCTATCTCTAGACTTTGAAGTACCCTGCAGCCTTCTCGCGGGAAGAACGGTGCAAACTACGCGTACATGCCAAAAACTACCTCATTATTGGAAATACTTTATATCGTAGGGGGGTATATTCCGTTTTGCGTTAATGTCTTACTCACGAAGAAGCAGAGACTATCCTAAATGATTCTCATAGTGGATTGTGTGGGGGTCATTTATCTGGGTTAGCAATGGCTGAGAAAATCTTATGTGTTGGTTATTTCTGTCCCACGATCTTTAAAGATTGTGTGAAAGCCATGAAGCACTGTCATCTTTGTCATCTTTACACCAGAAAGATGCGGTCGCATCCTGCTCTATTGTTTCTCATCATCTCAGTGGGCCCCTTCATGAAGTGGGGGATAGATTACATGATGTTTAACCCAGTCTTGGCTGGGGGCACAAACATATCATTGTCGCTGTAGATTATTTCATGAAGTGGGTAGAGGCAATACCCACCTACAAAGCTGATGGGGAAACTGTAGCTTTTTTCATTTTCAACCAAATTATCGCATGGTTCGGTATCCCTAAAGAGATTGTCACTAACCATGGAAGTCACTTCTAAAATAATATGATGACTGAATTAACCACTATGCTAGGGTTTAGACAAGAACATTCGTCTTCTTTCTACCCTCAAGCAAATGGTCAAGTCGAATATGTAAATAAAACCTTGAATACTATTCTCAAGTGCACTATTAATGAAACCCATTCCAATTGGCACATCATGCTATATCCTGCACTTTGGGCTTATCGGACTAATGTGGAAACTACTACATGGTTCTCTCCTTTAAAACTCGTTCATAGAGTGGAAGTGGTAATCCCAGTTGAATGTAAAATCCCGTCCTTAAATATTGCTATTCATGTGTTACCTAATACGACTAAGTTGGAAGAACGTTTTTTACACTTAGAACATCTGGATGAGTAGCGTAGAGATGCGTTGATAGCAAATGAGGATCATAAAAAATAAGGTAAAAAATTAATACAATAAATCGGTCAAACCTCGGATTTTTTCTAAAGGGGAGCTGGTCTTGCTCTGGGATCAAGACAAAGAACCCCTGGGGGNGGATCATAAAAAATAAGGTAAAAAATTAATACAATAAATCGGTCAAACCTCGGATTTTTTCTAAAGGGGAGCTGGTCTTGCTCTGGGATCAAGACAAAGAGCCCCTGGGGGTAAGGAAATTTAGGTCTATGTGGTTAGGAACTTATGTCGTGTCAAAATTTTTGAAGAAAGGTGCATATGAATTAACATATTTCGAGGGGAATAAGTTTCCCGAGCCTAGAAATGGGCTCTACTTGAAAAAGTACTATGCTTAGGCTTAGCGCTTTTTCCTGTATTTTTATTGTATGTATTTTATGTACAATACTTCATCAGTTTGTGTTCTTATACCATATGTTGATTGTTACAGATGTCTTTCGAGTGGTTCATAGGTTTTTCATATGGCGCTAGTCACCACACTTGTAACCTGGTTTCAACCGCATGGGTCATTTACTTACCCTCAAGACAGCTAGTTTCCTTTGGAGGCACTTTCCTAGGTCGTGCTACTAGTAATGTGGCTGAATACAGGGCTGTAATTGAGCTTTTATGGGATTCATTTTCACATGGCATCGTCCAGCTGGAATTCAGACTTGACTCTCAACTAGTGGTTTCCCAGCTCAATCGAGCTTAACAGGTACAGAACCCTAGTTTACTACATTAGTTTATGCAAGTTAGGTTATTGAAAAGAAATTTTGAGTTTATTGCATTCAATCATATTCCAAGAAATCAAAATTCATTAACTGATACATATGTTAATTATATCTTGGACTGACACTTAACACATTTTTCATAAAAATAGACAACATATATATTAAACACATGTAAATAAAATTGGCAATATATATATATATATATATATATATATATATACATACGTGTGTGTGTGTGTGTGTGTGTGTGTGTGTGTGTGTGTGTGTGTGTGTGAATATCTGTCCATATAGATAGGTCAAGTTTTTTATCATCAGATCCAGTCATAACTGTATAATATACAAAAAATATACAAAAAATGGATCGAAGTCCATAAAATGCTCCTAGGTCTAAGCTTTCCCACCCTGGTCATCATGGCCACCTTGGTCATCTGGACCACCCTGGTCATCATGGCCACCTTGGTCATCTGGACCACCCTGGCCCCCCTGATCATCTTGATCACCCTGCTCTCATGCTTCTTCAGCTTCCTTAGTTGCAGTAGCCTCAACGACGCCGATGTACACAAGCACTACTCTAGCTACCCGCCTCATAAGGCGTATCCAGACAGGTGGTATACCAACCACTAGCTCCTGCATAACGACATGGATATGCTCAATACACAAAGTAGGTACTCTTTGGGTAAGCCTGTCCAGCTTCCCCTNTAAGGCGTATCCAGACAGGTGGTATACCAACCACTAGCTCCTGCATAACGACATGGATATGCTCAATACACAAAGTAGGTACTCTTTGGGTAAGCCTGTCCATCTTCCCCTCAAGAACCATAATCAATCCATGATCTTCTCCCACCACAGGATGCACATACATACGTGGATGCCCAACAGGGAGGATTGGTCCAATATCTGCATTTTAACATTTTATAGGATTAAAAACTCTCATACATATGTATATGTCTTTTATGACTAAAATTCATAAAAATTTAAAAACTTGAAAACAAAAATACCTGACGCTCCCCATGCTCCTCGAGGAGAGAGGACAAGGTCGATGTCACCTTGAAAATCTATCCCAGTATAAGGAAACTTTTCTANAAAAACTTGAAAACAAAAATACCTGACGCTCCCCATGCTCCTCGAGGAGAGAGGACAAGGTCGATGTCACCTTGAAAATCTATCCCAGTATAAGGAAACTGTTCTAGTGCTGGTAGCTGTCGCTCCCACCATAAGTAGAATTCATCGTCATATACACTCTGAACCGATCCATCGTCTCCCTGGCGGAGGAATATTCCCCCCCACCTACTCAGTCTAGGATGATGGGGAGAACGAACTAGTAGTGGTATTGCAGGACTCAAAACGGGCACCCTCTCAAAGAAAAAGGCCACCAATATGCTAGAATAACTGAATTTTTTCCATCAGCCTCTTTTACAATCAGAGAGTTGTTTTCTCATTATTGGGATTACTCCTGAACACCAGTTATATAGGAAACCTTGTAGACATTCCACTGCAAGTCTCATTTGGTTTTGAGTTGCAAGGTGAAGTGATGATGACCCTGCAACCCTCACTATAGTACTTTTCAACACCTATAATGGCAAGCTATGGATATGAACAATAGGGATGCAACTACCCCTCTTTTGAGTACCGAGTGCATAGTATGCATCAATGTAGTTCTGCAAACTTAGAAGGTCACCGCCTCTACTAGTACCTTCCAAGTTAATCGAAACTCCTCATCATGACAAACCGGAGATAAAGTAGATGTCTTCCAAGGTAATCTCTAGAAACTCACCTTGTAGGTCGAACATACCAAGATCATGATCCCAATAGTTTATCATAAACTCTAGTAGGCAAACATTAGATTGCATAGGTGAGATACAAAAAAATTTGAGAAACCCACTTTGTCGCAAATCATTTACCGTGGGGGCATTTCGAAGATCATATTGGTCCATGTCTTAATGCTTCCTCTCCCTCCACTCCAACACCATGTTTCGATCTGGTAATAAGCCAATGATCAAACATTAAATTCATAGAAAAAACCTTGATTTTGGTGCTACATAGCCTTTTCATACCTCGCGCAATGTACGCGACTATCCTTCGGACAAGTTGTGTATTATACGCGACTTGCTTTCGGGAAACATGCATATAAAATGCATGTACACGACTGTTCATATACCATACCCGCGTACACAGCATGGCTGCTTTGAGAATGGTTGAAAACATCAAATTTTTGCCAAAAATTAAAATTTGCTTGGATCAAATGAAAGAGCACAGAGAGTAGATTTACCTGGCACTTGCGGTTCTAAGAATTCTCCACTGAGTTGTCCACAACGAGCAATTGAAGGAAGAGGTAAAATTTGTCTATATTGGGTAAAAATGTCAAATGGTGAGTTTTGATTTATATTTTGAACTATTTATAGAAATATTATTTTAAAAGTGGGTTTTATCCTATAGTTCATATTTTTTATAAAAATCAAACTAATACCATGTTTGTTTTTCTTTAATGTAATAGGTCTAAGGTCACTTGAAGTTGTTTTTTTCTCATATAGGATAGGATTTTGGCCATTCACATGCATTTTTGCATTCACACCAAATCCATCTTAACCCTAGAATTACCACTTTGACCACGGACTATGGTTTTTAACCATTAGTACCTTGCCTATGCCATTGTTATTCCATGGATAGGGATTTCCTCACATGGGTATCCTAGATAAGAACCCATTTATTTTCTTTTGGTGCTCATGCTGCATTTGTCATAGGTTTAGGGGAGTCTCCTTAACTATTTTTCACACCAAATTGAGCCTCATTTTAGTCTCTTTTTACAAGCTATCATTTTTTAAGACTCCCCACCCTTACGAAGTTTCTTTAGGCCCAGGTCTAACTCCTCAAAATAGACTTAACTACCAAGTAAACTTGTCCATTCAGGCTCATTAAGAATATGTGAATGGACATCCACAATGGTGGTAGGTTATCTCTTTCTCGGACCATGTGGAATAATAAGAGAAAGTATCACTCTCTTTTCTACGGAATTGAGAAGAGTACTCTCAGGCATAGGTTTATCACTTTTATGAACCCGAGGAACTAAATTTACGAAAAAGGAACACCCGGTATGAGCTTAGTTTTCTCTTTTTCGTGCTCTGGACCTAAACATGAAAAAGATTTCAAGTGTACTTCATGTCTTTGTCATGCTTGTTAAACAACAAGAACAAAACATCAAGTTTACTGTTGTAAGCCCCATTCCTCGTACTCAAATGGATCTTTCTGAGAGATATTGCTTTCCTTCACACTCATAAAACTCAAGCTATATGTTGTTCTCGAAGGAGCATTGGGTAGGTGGTAATTTAACCTTTTTCGGACCTCCCTGACTAAGTACGAAAAAGGTTCACCTTTTCTTTTATAGAAGTTAAGAGAATTATTCTGTGGTATGTTTCATACTTTTTCGACCTCAGGAGACTAAATTGGACGAAAAAGGACACCCCTAGAGTCTTCTTCAGATTTTTCAGACTCTGTAAATATGAAAACACCAAGTGAGCATGTACTAGTTCGGGTTCATAAAACCCACGAATCAGTGACATTATCAAGCATTATTCCTTCTTCTCTTTAAGCTTGTCAAAAAATGAAGAGAGACTTGAGTTGAATTTCCTGGACTCGTTAAAATTTAAGAGGAAATATAAGGAAGAGGTTTTCTTTTGATTCTTAGTCGGTGGCAGCATGTCATCCTTGAACATAGCACTCTCTGTAGTTTCTGATACTCATGTCTCAGTGTTCACTTTCAGTTCAGCTATCACTTCGAGTTTCTCACTCCTCCACTTGTCCGTTATACCTGGGGAATCTAATCATGTCTCCTACATGACATATAAGTCTAGTTGTATTATCTGCAAAGTTAAAAGTTGCCTTGGGTCATCTATGTGTCATGTTCACTGTTCAAGGATTTATCCTTGGATCTGATCTATATCCTGATCCCATCATTGTTCTGTCTAATATTACTTGTGTCTCCCTTCCTTTATCCAGTTCGTAGTCACTATTGTGATAAGTTGGAGGATCTATTGCCTTCATCATCATAGTATGGTTTCTCATCAGCACTTCCAAATGATGAAGACCTAGAGTTTTTGACGATAGTACCTTTGGATTCACTTTCATTATTGGTGAATTCTTTTGCTTCAGTTGCCAATTTTTACCTATTTGGTTGACAATCTATTGAATCATATCCATGTTTGACTTCAACATATCTATTCACATGGCCTGGATTGTACTGGTTCTTTTGGATTTTTGATGAAGACCCTAGGTTCATAACCTAAATTTCACAAGACTATGTTGTGTTCACTTACACAGTTTCCATATCTTTCAAGATTCATCATTATTGTATATTGTGGCTTTGATCCACCTTTGTATATACGTGGTCTTGAACCCGTACATATGATGTACTCAAATATTGTAAAGGAGCTAGTGTTCCAGTATATTGAACATGGCATTCTTAGATATGACTTTGTATATGACATTACTATGTATTTGTTTCAGGTACTTCCTCTGCTCCATTGGACCTCTGAGTTCTCCAAGATAATGATTATAATGTATTTCATCCATCGCTTCCCTTTGACCTCACACATTAGGGGGCATTTGTTATCAACCCAAATGGCACTTCTCCATCCGAGTGCCGACATTCTTTATGTTGGTACACAAAAGGACAACTTAGGATTGAAGTTTTCCAAAGCATTATAGATGGGCATGACTTGGGATGCATTTACCCTTAAACCAACTTGCTATATATTTTTTCTAAGTGTTGAGTTGCGTACGCAACTATCTTCATTACAACTCACGTACTGTACGCGACTATTTGCATTGCGACCCACGTACAACAGCATACGTGGGTTTCCTTTGAGCAACTCACGTGTCATACGTGGGTTGCCTATATTAATAGTCACGTACATCTTAGTTTGGATTTAAAAAATATAAAACATGATTATATGAGATTAGTTGGGTCTTAATCCATAACTATCCGAACTATTTCAACCTCCCCAGCCTTCAAAACCACTCTATTTCCCAAAGTATAAATAGAGGCCTTGGGGTGGGTATTAATCAATCAAGATTGGAGAGAAAAGTTATGATGGTGGTATATCTTCAGAAATCTTGGAGCAGTAGAAATCAGAGTCCTTTGGTTGCGTAGGAGTCCTTGTCTTAGATGTTGGGTTGTACTCTTATCTCATTCACTGATTGTTAATAAAGAGAATTCTTCTTCCAACCTTGTTTTGAGTCTATTTCATGTATTTTTCTTAATGGATGTATTTCAATTATATGTTTGATATATTTTTCATATAACTTATGATATATATATGCATGAGACATTACTTGAAGGATTCTCTCTTTGCAGGTGAAAGAGGTGCATCCCTGGAAGCTTTGGAGAGAAGAGGAGCAGGAGAGAATCAAGCTTGGATCAACTGTCGGTAATCGGGTAAGTCAAGACTTTCATCCTATTCCCTTTCCATTCTCTGGTAAAGTTGATTTTCTACAAGTTAGTAGTAAGTTGGTAACCCCAGACCCTAGGTTACAAGGGTGCTTAATCCTGAGCAACAAGTGGCGATTTGCATTATTCTCCTTGAACCCTGCGAGGAATTCCTCAAGGATTGATCTTTGTTGATATGATTTCTTTTATTAGGTGTATATATCCAAGCTATTCAGACCTGAAAGGTTTGTTGAGTGTTATAAAAAGAGTGAATGTAATATATAGGATATGATAGGCGAGTGCATGATAGTAGAGAGTGTGTATTGAATTTTATTACTAGTTAAGTTGAATGAAGAACATTGTTTTACTCTACAAGAGTTTTTGTTTGTTTATATCTTTGTTCCATTTATAAGTCATATAAATTGAAACCCTACATGAGCATATGCATTTCAATAGAAGCGCAGGAGACCGATATTTTCTGTGAGAAGCGTCACACGGAGGAATTGATTGTTCCATTGATCAATTCAGTCGCAGAGTTAAAGGTATGTATCTAGACAGATCCATAGTCATAATTTAATTTCACAGATAGAAGATGTGCCTGATTTAAACCTAAACCAATCACCTGGATAACTTAATATCGTGCAGTGGAGATAGATCTTGGAGAATATCAATGGTCATAGCTAATTTTTGCACCAAAGAGACGTAGATTCACAGGGTTAGATCGTGATCCACATCTAGAGACAAATCAACAATCGAGGGCGAATTCAGAAGGATCAATGGTGTGAAAAAGCGAANACCAAAGAGACGTAGATTCACAGGGTTAGATCGTGATCCACATCTAGAGACAAATCAACAATCGAGGGCGAATTCAGAAGGATCAATGGTGTGAAAAAGGGAAGTGTGGAAACCAGGAAAGTGAAGAAGTACAGAAACCCAATTTTTGAAAGTCGACAAGCTGAGTTCCGACAACCGAACCGAAAAAGTGGAAAACTGCAGAAGGGCGGAAAATATATTTCGATAGTTGACAAGCTGAATTCTGCAACCTGAAATGGAAAGGTGGAAAAGTGTGGAAGTGCAAAAAATCATGCTTCAAAAGTTGATAAGCTAAGTTTTGCAACCCACTAAATTGCAGAAATGAGGTTAGACAGTTCTCCAAGCCGTTTAATAGAAAATTAAGGGTTGTTAGTTTTCAGTACTCTAAGTTTTGAGGCCTATAAATAAACAGTGCCATCATACATTTAAGAAGGAAACCATGCAATGAAATATGTCATTCAATTTCATAACAACAAAGACCAAATTAATATAAACTCACTTCCATGGATATTAACGGAGAAGCAAAGTAATGTTGTAAAAGAAGTCATGCGGAAAATTAAATTTCCCACTCGATTTTCTATGAACATGAAGAATATCATAACAAATAAAGGCGATTTTGCGGGGTTTAAAACACATGATTGGCATGTCTTCATGAAGGTAATTATTATGGTATCCATATAAGTATTGTTATTTTAATTCCAATGCATATTGTTGTTATTTTCTTTTTCTACTCTTTGTTTAAAAATGATGTGGTTTGTATATTGTTACACTATGTTCTACCTCTCTCTCTCCCATACAAATTCGACAACAATGTCCAACAATTTATATATAATCTTGGAAAATACACGAGATAACTAGCGGTTTTTTGCATGTGCTTAGTGTTTGTTTAATTCATCGTAGAACTTTTTTTTTTGTTTTTTGCACTAATTCATGTTATGTAATTTAGTGTTTTTTGTGTTAAATATCGTTATTGGTTTGCGTCACTTGTCATCGTCATCATCATCATCATCATCATCATCATCTTCATCATCATCATTATCTGTGTTATCATCATCATCATCATCATATTCATCATTTCATATGACATCAACATTGTGATCACCATATTCATCATCATTATCATCATCATCACCATCATCATCGTCGTCATCATCATCATTTTCATCATCATCTTCGTCATCATCATCATCGTCATCATCTTCATCATTTCATATGACATGAACATTGTGATCACCATTGTCATCATGATAATCATCATCGTCATCATCTTCATCATTTTATATGACATCAACATCATGATAACCATCTTCATCATCATATTCATCACCATCATCACCATCATCGTCGTTGTCATCATAAATAACAAAATCATAATCATTGTCATCGTCATCGTTGTCATCATCATCATCATCATCATCATCATCATCATAATCATCATCATCATCATCATCATCGTCTTCCTCATCATATTCATCTCACCATCATCATCATTGTCATCATCATCATTGTCATCGTCATCGTCATCAACATCTTCATCTTCATCATCATCATCATCGTCATCGTCATCATCATCGCCATATTCATCATCAAACATGACTGAAACTTGAGGTTCCTATAAACTATTATTACTTCAATTTTTTAATGTGCAACAATAGTTCAATCACTAGTACAAAATGAGGAATTAGCTACTACGCGACTAAAAATTCTAGTTACCACAGGGTTTTCAAGTGATTTACTACTAAATATGAGCAATTTTGATTGACCCAAC
>LPNX010284399.1:11603-21747 GCA_001517045.1 Pseudotsuga menziesii | reverse complement strand
GGGGGGGGGGGCGCGTCTGGGAGCTCCCCAGTTTCAGGAGGGGGTGTGGGGGCATGTGGGAGCCCCCTTCACTGGAGTGCACTATAGAATAGGGGGATGCACCCCCCTGAGTGTTTTCAAGAGTTTCTTGATTTTGAGGATGCTGGGAAATGCTTCCCCAGGAACCCCCGAGCCCCCGGGATGCAGGGAGCGAGGTAAGCGAGCCATCGAACCTAGGGGGCCAGTCCTCGTGTATCAATGATAATTTAATATGTCAATGTTACTTCACTTTACTTAAAGAGTTTTCTATTTTTTATAAAAAAAAAATTCCATGCTACAATGCCCCTAGAAAAATACTAGGCACATCCACTCATTTGGAGGATGGTATCCATCTTACGGAAATAGAAGCTAGGCAGGGATGATAATAATCCAACCCACAACCACTTGGGATCAAACCAATCAACAAAAATATTCTCTACTTATGTATTTTNTGGAGGATGGTATCCATCTTACGGAAATAGAAGCTAGGCAGGGATGATAATAATCCAACCCACAACCACTTGGGATCAAACCAATCAACAAAAATATTCTCTACTTATGTCTTTTACTATGAATTTTATTTTACCCAAGAAAAATTTCTTCATACTTGATATTTCCAATGAGAAATCAGAGTATAGATTGTTCCAGCTTTTGTCGCACTTTTAACATATACCTATACTTCAAGAAAACACAGTCTATGAACCTGATCTATGCCCATTTTTCAAATCCTAAGGAGTACATTATAACCATTATATATAATAGTTGCGACTACCCAAATATCCTTAAAATACAATGTATTCTCTATCATGAATCATGGTTGTTCCACTGGCGTAATTATTTTCACTTTATTTTCGTAAACCTTTAAAAAATATAGTTTTATCTTGGTATCTTATTTACTAACTATTTAGTTGTTAAATCTTGGTTCAGTTATAGTTTTCCTCACTCAACCCCTCCTTTTCACTTTATTTTCGTAAACCTTTAAAAAATATAGTTTTATCTTGGTATCTTATTTACTAACTATTTAGTTGTTAAATCTTGGTTCAGTTATAGTTTTCCTCACTCAACCCCTCCTATGTGAGGTCTAACAACTATTTTTGTCCCTATACTACTATGAAATTTGTTAGTGCTTCATACTATGTGATCTAGGGGCATCATTTAAATAATTTTTTATGGACTTTTAGAAAGTCAAGTAGTTGAGTTTGTTTGTAGTAGGGCTAGTTTCCTGAGAATTAGTGGTGAGTGTTTGTTTTAATAATGGTTGTTATACAAAAATTTTTCTTGGATCATTGAATAATCCAAATGTAACTTCTCTTTTTAAAAATAGATTCGAGATTTATGAATTTTGTTTCAGATCCTATTTATTTAGATCTAGATAGGATTATTAGGTTTTTTTTATGTGTAAGTGTGTAATCTAGGTTTGTTTTGTTTTGTTGTAGGAATTGAAATAAACAGAGTATTCATTTTATGTGGCACTGAAATTGGGGTCAACAAAATGGAGCTTTAGAATACAAGGATAGTTGATACGGATTGGATAAGGGTTAATCTACATGTTGAAGAGAGAAATAAACAGAGTATTCATTTTATGTGGCACTGAAATTGGGGTCAACAAAATGGAGCTTTAGAATACAAGGATAGTTGATACGGATTGGATAAGGGATCTACATGTTGAAGAGAAACTTATTGGCCATGCATCCTATCATGAGATTAATTTTGTCTACAATTCCCCATATCTTTCTTGCTATGCCTTGTGCCCGATAGATGGCAGCCCAATTATTTTGAATGGATCACATATTTGAATGTATAACCTTCAAAATCCTTCATTTTAGTATCCAATTTACAGTAAGGAAAAAAAACTAGCTTTTTCCTTGTTGATAGATTGGCTCAAACCATCCTCGAATCTGGATAGTATTTTTATCAATTGTTTAGCTTCTCTCACACTAGCTGCTCGCAATAGGAACGTGTCATCCACAAAATGTAGGTGAGTGGCAGGACTAGATTCTAAAGAAATTGAAACGGCTGAGGNGTTTAGCTTCTCTCACACTAGCTGCTCGCAATAGGAACGTGTCATCCACAAAATGTAGGTGAGTGGCAGGACTAGATTCTAAAGAAATTGAAACGGCTGAGTTGCGATTTCCTTCTCTTGCTTCTTTGTTAAGGATTCCCAAAGTATCTTCTAGAATGATAAAAAAGGGGGACAAAGGGAAATCTTGTCTCAATCTGCTTAATACTCTGTCAAAATTGGAAGGTTTCCATTTATCCAAAAGTACACAGGGAGAAATTGAGATGCATTAAAAAATCCAATTCACCACCAACTGGTTGAATCTAAAAAAGCTTGAATCTTGATGAGAAAGGTCCAATTGACCTTATCATATTCCTTTGGGAGGTCTTGATGTAGGATCATCTATAGACGTGCCAAAAGGAGAATGCACTGGAGTCAGCTAAGGAATTAAGTGCATAGAGAACGAGGAAGACATTTACAGATCTTCAGGTATTCAAGGATTCTTTAGTCATCAAGTGGATGACCAATGATCAAAACATCAATGACATCTCTCACCTGACACTTTCAGAACATGTCAAAGCTATATCTCTGCAGTTCACAAAAATATCTTACCTACACATATGTAGGGAAATTGACCACAACTGCAGACAAACTCTCTGGTGAGGGTCTATATCAGGAGCCTGGAATACTTCACATTCAATAAGTTGTAGAGGGTACCTCTACAATCATCACTTTGGACATGTAATAACATATCGCATATTATTTCTTGCTAAAACGATGATGATGGTTTTCTGTAGTGAACAACCAGATATTTAATTTCAGCGATAGAACTTGAAGAGTTTGTTGGGAATGATCCAATAATATTTTATTTTGGTTCACCCAATATTTATCATAAGCTTTCTAATTTTGTCCAAAGCCTAGATTTTTTTGAGAGGTTGGTGTCCATCCCATGCATACTCCTAGAAATATTCTTTTGATCCATTTTGGAAATCCCAGAAAAACCAATTATCTATAAAAATTTTGCTTCTCATCATATTATTCCATATGCTAGATCCTTTAGGGACGTGATCATGTCCCACCAGGCTGATAGGCTCCCTTTTTTCCAAGTATTNAGAAAAACCAATTATCTATAAAAATTTTGCTTCTCATCATATTATTCCATATGCTAGATCCTTTAGGGACGTGATCATGTCCCACCAGGCTGATAGGCTCCCTTTTTGCCAAGTATTTATTCCTTATAATTTTGGCCCATAGACCTTTTTTGTTAGAGAGAAAGAATTAATTTACTTTTGCACATGGATCTTTGTTTACCAAATTTGGTTTTCTTATATATGCTTCTCCTTCCCATTTAGGCATAGTCATTTGTTTCCAACTCACCATGTGCCACTATTTCCACTGCAATGCCCTTACCATAAAATAGTTTTATTAACTTTTTCCATCACCAAGAGCACTGAAATTGGGGCCAACAAAATGGAGCTTTGGAAGATGGGGATAGCTTATAAGGATTGGATAAGGGTTAATCTGCATGTTGAAGAGAAACTTATTGGCCATGCATCCTATCCTAAGATTAATTTTGTCTACAATTCCCCATATCTTTCCTGCTGTGCCTTGTGCTCGATAGAGGGAAGCCCAAATATTTTGAAGGGATCACATATTTGAATGTATAACCTTCAAAATCCTTCATTTTAGTATCCAATTTACAGTAATGAAAAAAAACTATCTTTTTCCTTGTTGATAGATTGGCTCAAACCATCCTCGAATCTGGATAGTATTTTGATAAATTGTTTAGCTTCTCTCACACTAGCTGCTCGCAATAGGAATGTGTCATCCACAAAATGTAGGTGAGTGTCAAGACTAGATTCTAAAGAAATTGAAATGGATTGAGTTGTGATTTCCTTCTCTTGCTTCTTTGTTAAGGATTCCCAAAGTATCTACTAGAATGATAAAAAAAGGGGACAAAGGGAAATCTTGTCTCAATCTGCTTAATACTCTGTCAAAATTGGAAGGTTTCCATTTATCCAGATGTACACATGGAGCAATTGAGATGCATTCAAAAATCCAATTCACCACCAACTGGTTGAATCTAAAAAATCCCGAATCCTGATAAGAAATGTCCAATTGACCTTATCATATTCCTTTGGGAGGTCTTGATGTAGGAGCATCTATAGACGTGCCAAAAGGAGAATGCACTGGAGTCATCTAAGGAATCAAGTGCACAGAGAACGAGGAAGAGATATAGATAGGAGAAAGAAGCTAGTGCCCCTGAATTGAATGCATAGGAAACCGGGAAGTCAGAAGGTTGTTNTCTAAGGAATCAAGTGCACAGAGAACGAGGAAGAGATATAGATAGGAGAAAGAAGCTAGTGCCCCTGAATTGAATGCATAGGAAACCGGGAAGTCAGAAGGTCGTTGAGGATGAGGGCTTGTAATGTAAAGAATTGGAGAATATGGTCTGTTGCAAGGAGGCAACTGATGTGGTTTGTAGCAAAGGTGAAAATCCAAAAGTTTGAGGACAAAGGTTGTTGAGTGAAGAATAGTAGAGGGAAGAAAAATGAAGTTGGGTTGGTTTAAATGAAATTACCTCTCAAATGACACTGAAATTTTAGTAATTTATCCTTTGGAGTAGAAGGTATATATTTTGGTCCATAAAAAATAATGAACTCATCCTCCATTTCCAAAAAACATAGAAGCTATTATGCACAATAGCCATAATTCACCACCTGACCGTTTTTCTTTCTTTCAAGACCACACTTCAAGGAAATTGTTGTTTCTTTGTCTAACATTGTCCTTGTCACATTAGACTACTTTCCTTGTGAATTATGTGGGATTTCTCAACTTGAACAACCTTACATAGGCCACCATTAAGAGTGTTATAAATAGCAGAGACAATAGGGTAACCGCTTATAGCAACATAATGAAGGATAAGGATAACATCCTCGATTTTTTCTTATCTTGCATAATCCCACAATTAGATTGTCGATAGTCCTCATAATGACATATAATATAAGATTATATGTCTAATTCCTAAAATTAAATCCCCCGTTTTGTGGCTAATTCATGAAATGAAAAAAAATAGTTCCTAGGGTTCAGACCATAGTAACATATAAATGTACAATGCCACACAATGTTTTATAGAAGTTTCCTGAAATTAAAATTCCCATTTTTCTACTTGATGTAGGAAACAAAATACAGGGATTCCTGAGGTTCAAGCCACATAAACAAATAATGTAACATTCACAGCTCAATTATCACCTACAAATGTCAATACCAACCTGGAAAAAGCAACCATGATCATCAACTGCTATCACACAATGGTAGTGGCAGCCTGCTTTCAATGGTCATGTAGATTAGACGAGCCTTTTATTATTGAGCATAGGAGCAAGCACTTCCAGCGTAGGTGTCCTTGAGATTTCAGTGAACTCGGATGAATGCATCCCCCTTACTTCCATGATGACTTGTCTTGTGGATTATCTTTAACCTGTGATTGTTTGTTTGTGAGAAATTGATAGTTATTTTCATTCGATTCATATGCCTGAGTTCTTTATATAGGCATGTGACATAAGCTGAATGTTGTCTCTGCTCCAACTTCTGAATCCAGCTTTTAAAGATGGGAATTTATATTCATTTCCATTCATTGTCATAGATTACATTACTTGATAGAATTGTGAATAGAGCAGTATGTTAAAGGCTGTCTATTGGCTAGTGGGTTAGAAAGTATCAGTGTCAACCACTGATCATAACATTAATGAAACCAAGAGGATTCACTGATAGAAAACAATATTCAATGACAATATAGATTATTGTAAATCGATTAAGTGTGTGACACATTTCTGTGTGCGTAATCTAGAGGCTTAACACATAAGCAGTGAAGGTGACAACTTGGGAGATGAATTGATATGTCAATCATGTGAGTGAAAAAAATGATTGTACCAATGCACCCCCTTTGGGGAATTCCAATATTTCCTTTTGGTACAATCTTTTAATTCTTATTCATATTAATGTTATTCCTAGATTGTGATAATCAATTCATTCCTCTACACAATAGAAACCCTAAAACTCAAAAAAAGGTAACTACAGCTAATGAACAAGTTGGAAATCACCAAGGGAAGCTCGATTTTAAGTAATTCTCTACTTTTGATGCAGGAGGATAGGACTTAATTTCACATAGAGTTACAAAAAATATTTTGGAAGACGAATTTAGCCAAACCTGAGATGGGTTGCTGATGTTTGGAAACACTGCTAATACCATTCTATCTGAGATATAGCCATTTTTGTCTATTTTGTCTTATATCAGATTTAGAGATACATTCTTTTCTATTTTACATGGAGCAAAATATTTGACAAAATTTTTTGAGTAAAAATGTTTATTTGTAAGTTCTGGGTAGAAATTTGGGAAATTACTCATGATCTGAAATAGTTTCTAGTGTTTTGTAATTTGGTGGCTGTCCTATTGAGGTTAAAGTTGAGAGGATTCATTATGATGTTTTATTCTGAAGTTTAAACACAAATTTAGAGAAAAATGTTGTCCATAAGATAACTCCAATTTTGAATTTTACCCTAAATGATTTTGGCAATTGTGATTCTATAATATTGGATATTGTTATGTCTCATTTTTTACACATTGGTATCTTTGAACGTTGGATGATTTCATCTTTAATTTCTTTGATTTGGGTTAATTGAGTCATATGTTGTTTTGCATATTCTTATTTTTCTTTGAAAGTTTGGAATGCTCAGAATGCTGGTGCAACGACTGTTCTTGTTTTTGATGATCGGGAAGAGCCATTGATAACTATGGATTCACCTGAAGAAGATAATTCAGCGGCTGAATATCTACAGAATATCACCATTCCTTCTGCACTTATTGAACAACCAGATATTTCTTTCCCCTTTACTAGCCTCATAGTGTAGCAACAATTGAAAAGAAGAGTGAAAAAAACAAAGAACCAGCTCCACAAATACCTGATACTCCTTTTCATGCTCTCTTGAAAAGACCTAGGCTTTTCTTTATCAATATAATGCATTAGTGAAAAGCTGGAAGGTTTTTCTTTTAGAATCCTTTTTCAGTCCATAACCTCTTTAATCCTGTGTGCTACCTGAGCAACTGTGAATACTTGTTCCAGGAAGATCATCAATTTCTTGACATCCATATATCATAAGCAAAACATGGAAGCCTGAAAAGTTGCTACAGTTTTGTCACCAATCCAGTCTGAGACAATCTACCAAGCTATGCCTCTATATATCATCTTGATCTGTCCCCTGTAACTTGTGACACATCAAGTCATACAAATCTGGAGAAGGTGCACAAGACGAACAAGTGATCCACAGACTCAGCATTGCCTTTGCATATGATACATCACCCTTGTCTGCACCAATCTCTCATTTTCCCACTGGTAGTACTTTATTAGCTAGTACCAACTACATTAGTGTTTTTGTTTCTAAAGGGATGAATAGCTTCCAAACAACTGTCCTTCAGGATGCTCTCTCTTGCATGAGTTCCTCCACTTTTGTAGCATAACCTATTTTGACCCACATATCGCATTTCCTTGTTCCCTTGATCCTTGAACACTTTAAATTCTCGGATCCTTGATGATTGGGTAAGTCAATGTAATCGTCTCATTCCTTTAGCTCACCTTGTAAACTTAAGACTATCTGTTGTCAGCAATCCTCAAGACTAGGCATTTCTTGCCAATTGTGAGTCCGCCTCTCTATGACAGTATAGACCACTGAGCATGTAAAATATCTAGCAGAGCCTCTGAAATTTGAAATTTCCTTCAATCCTGATCCACGGGTCCTTTCCAATTCTGACTTTTCCTCAGTTCCCTCATTTATTTACCCACCAAGGGGAAAAATTTACCAAAGGCTTTCCTTGTAATGGAAGCATCCTGTGAGTTTTTTTTTAAGCCAATATTCCATGGATGCATCTCTTAAGTGTTTGGATTTCATAACTTGACCTCAATGTCCATCATTATAAAGCAATCTCTAAAGGATTTTAGTTGCAACTTTTGAGCCGAAGTGTTGTATGTGTTTTAAACCCCATTCCCAGCTTACTTGGAATTGGCTACCCTGTTCCATTTATAATTAGTGGAATTTATTGGCCCTCCCTCCTATGTGAAGGATGTTGAAAACACTTCTTTCTGATTTGGTTCAGATTCCTTTTGGTCGCTGTGCTATAGACATAGACATCCAATACTCCTGTATGCTCTCTAGAATAGATTAATGAAGGTTAATATACGAACCACAAGACAGTTATGACCAAAATTTAAATGTCAATCATATGGTTTCAAGATGAAACCTAGGTATTTGACTTCTTGAAATAATTAATGGGAAATATGATTTTGGTCCGGTCTTTAAATTACTTTGCCAATCCACTTTACATTTCTAAAGAATTATTCATATTTATTACCATTCCTGTATTCTTGCAATAGAGGTCTAGAATCCCCTTAAGCTTTTCCAGCTCCCTAATAGAACTATTGAATGAAAATCAATGTGTCGTCTACCAAAAGTAAATGGGTGATATGAATGAGTTTGCTACTTTAATCCCCTATAAATTTGTTCTAGCATTTAATTAATTTAAAAAAATTTCTTTATTGGGCTAAATTGTTTTAAAAAATATTTCACATTTAGCTTTTATGATTTTTTATTTTCTATGTCCTATTTTTCTAGCAGCAAAACTCAGAAGTTATATGATGTTACAAATCCTTCACAACAACATTGGGGAATTTGTTTACCTCCACCAGTGGCAGAGGTTTCCTTGCTTGGATCAGCTTCTTCAAGTAAATTGAGCAAATCACTGGCTCCTGTAAGTGACTTTAGCATTTTAGTATATTTTACTTCCGTCCAATTATCTTTAGCATTTTTTATTGATATCTGTGTAGACAGCTTTTTCTATGTTTCCATATTAGATTATTTAATAGCTTATGATTCAGTCCTAAATAATCATTAGTATAGAAGCTAATGTGTATTTTCTTTAGACATCTTATGTTTTACTTCAGTGATTGTCTTCTAGATTCTTTATACATGGCTTCATTTTCATTTCCTAATAATATATACATGTTCATATTTCCATGTGAAACTAGAACAAAGAAGTTAATGCTGAGACTTCCCTTGCTAGTGGAGCTACTGGAAGATCAGTTGCATTGTCACCTAGTGCATCTTGGTATGAAATATGTTTCTTGTCATGGAATATTTGTTTAGTTTTCCAGCACCCCCTTGGATTGGTGTAGAGTAACATTACACATTAAGTTTAGTGAACATAAGCTTCCATATGATTTAGGAGTTTGTGGTGGAATATTACATATCTTACTGAATATTGAGACATTAATGGTTGTTGCAGGGGATCCCATGTTGTATAGGAAAAATCATTTAGTATGAGGATCCCAGCTATTCAGGGCTCCTCTAATCCTAAAACAAGTTCATCTCATTCATTTTCAGTGTCTCCAACATTAAATATCCTTGCCTTGGTCGTGGAAGTTGCGGCATCAGGGTTGAGTTCTGATCATGGCAAGCTATTGGTCAATAAGGGTGGGAAGTCATCAACATTTTGTTGTGCCCCTGTTCAACAGCCTTGTAAAAATCATTATTTCATCAAGCAAAATTCCATTTTGTTTGATGAAATGGTTAAATTTACAAGGACAAATTTAATGAACTTTTAGCTACTGATATGGTGGTTTCTATTGAGCTACTGATTTGTTGAAATTTGGTTTTAACAATGACCTTTGCAAACTCTATTGGATTAATGAGACCATTATGTTAAAGTTATTGTGTTGAAGGTTTTTAAAGCATGACTCTTAATGATTTCTGTTCATACTTTGTAACCCTAGTCATGTATATTATACCAAAAATATTAGGGGTTCATTGTATTGATTTCGTTACCACGATGATTTGCAAGGTCTTATTAATTATGGTTTTCATATGATTGTTCAAGCAATAGTTGTCAAAGGTTTAATGTTTATAAATTCGACGGAGCCTAGACTTATGTCTCATGCTCCTTATCCTAAGTTTGTGAGCTATTGTTGATCTTGATTGAATTCCATATGGTCGTTGTTCAAAGGTTCAAGTGCAAATTTTGTGGTTATATTATAACTTCCGTCACCTTTACAAGATATGCCGAATCTATGATATGAATAC